>ML097344.1:0-19377 GCA_003697995.1 Taxidea taxus jeffersonii
TTAGTAGTTAAGTTTTCAGAGAGTCAGAAGTTATACATGGATTTTCAACAGCACAAGGGTCAGAGTCCCTAGCCCCTATGTTGTTCAACGGTCAACTTATTTTTTTAATAATTTAGATTAGTGGGGTGCCTGGGTGGCTCATTTGGTTGAGTGTCTGCTTTCTGCTCAGGTCATGAACTCAGGGTCCTGGGGTTGAGCTCTGGGTGGGGCTCCCTGCTCAGTGGGGAGTCTCCTTTTCCCTCTACTCCCGTCCCCCCTTATTGCTCTCTCTTTCAAAGAAATAAACAAAATCTTTTTTAAAAAATATAATTTAGTGACCCAGTCATTATGAAAATACTTTGTTTTATTTACTCTCTGAGCGTATTCCATCATCTTTGTAATCTTTACTTCAGAATTGTTAGAGCCTTTTCTTATTCTAGGCCTCCTTTCTGACATTGTTGCAATTGTAGAAACAAACAAACAGACAAAAACAAAGGTGAAAGAAAAACTGTAGAGGATGGAAGAGGGGAAATAGAGGAGGAGGCCAATGAGAAGACATTCTCCAGATCAGCACTGCCCAGGTGAAAGAGGCAAGCCAGGAAAGCAAGCCAATTTTAAAATTTTTAGAAGACCCATTAAGAAGAAACAAGAAACAGATAAAATTAATTTTCATAATATATTTTATGTAACTCGGTTTATCAAAAATGGTTATTTCAATTTGTAATCAATTTAAAATTATTTTTTAATGTTCTGCCTTTTTTTTTTTTTTTTTGGTACTAAGTTATTGAAATCCAATTGGTATTTCACATGTAGAGCCCAGGACCAGCCAAGGTTAAAAAGTGCTCAATGGCCACATGTGCTAATAGCTAGGATTACGATAATGAAGATCTAGAGGGTTCACAAGTCTCAGGACCATGTCATGCTTTAAAATTTCTTTGATGTCCTGCTCCTTAGCAGAGATTACCCAAGATATATTTTGAAATGCTTTCTGATTGTCTCAATTTTAGCTTTCACTTTTTATTAAGAATCTAAACTGAAATCCACTGAAGTTCATTTTTGCTAAAATCTTGGGGCGCCTGGGTGGCTCAGTTGGTTAAGCTAAGGAATATTAATATTCGTTCAATAAATAGTTCTTGAAAATTTGCTTTTCACCATTCTGTGTGTCATGAGATACTGTAGAATGTATGAGAATGGAGATTTTGGTGTGAAAGGGGCAGACGGCGACAAATTCCCTAAGAGGTAAAAATAAAGTTCAGGGTTAACATGGTATCTTATTTTGTATTAAATCAGAAGATTAGGGCACCTGGGTGGCTCAGTGGGTTAAGCCTCTGCTTTCGGCTCAGGTCGTGATCTCAGGGTCCTGGGATCGAGCCCCACATCGGGCTCTCTGCTCAGCAGGGAGCCTGTTTCTCCCTCTCTCTCTGCCTGCCTCTCTGCCTACTTGTGATCTCTCTCTGTCAAATAAATGAATAAAAAATAATATTTAAAAAAAATCAGAAGATTAATTTCCATATGTAATTCCCTCACAAAATATCTTATAATAAAGTGAATAAAGTCAAGCCAGTTTTTGTTTAAATAAGTACTGATATAATTTTAGTAAACATTTTTAATTATATAATACTTGTATAATTTATGTAGTCTATACAAAATAATCACATACAAATGTTTAAATATATACTCTATAATATATGTAGTAAAAATTTTGCACTTAACAATATACTTTAAACATACTGTCAGTAACTGTCATTTGCAACATGAATTTAATGGCAATATAGAATTTCACAATATAAAATTTTTGGTAAATTTTGAATATTTTAGTTGATTCTGTTCATTTTCTTTTGATTTTCATTTTAAATAATGTTTATTCCTATACTTACATCTTTTTGTGTTTTAGTCCAGTGCTAGCATTATATGCACTTTTAATTTATGTGAGTTCATACATTTTCTTATTATGTTTTTAGTGAAAACACAAGCTTAGCACTTTATTGTTCAGGAAATTTGTTTTCTTGTCCAACATTGGTAGAAAACTGTCTTGGACTTATTTACAAATGATATAAAAAAAAAACCCATATCACAAGAAAGTAATATACAACCTATCCTAGGTATTTTTGGAAACAGTTTTTACATAACTTTCATGATTACTTCAGAACCTACCCACTAAGAAATGGGCTATATAATTGTATTTTGTAGAATATTTTTCTTGCATAGGCAGTGACAGTAAGTATTTTAAATACTTAATTTTTTAAAATTGCCAGAATTTTTAACTGAATTGTTATAGTGATTTCTTGATATTTCCACCACCTATATGTGTATTAACATTGGAGTACTCTGGTTGCTTACTAGTACAAATAATAACACTTTAGTAATATGTCACTCACATGTGAAAGTTACTTGAAACATAACACAAAGACAGAATTATACAGGAAAGGAGTAAAGACACTAGTACTTTTTGCAGTTGTCAGTTATTTCCAACAACACAACAAAAGAGTGTTAGTTCTTTTGAAAAAGAAACAAATGGAAATGAGAAAGATGTGTATGGCATTTATCACTCAGGGGAACTGGGCTTTTTACCTGCCATCAGAAGAGTGCCTGGTGCTGTGAGGGGAACCTGGGTGTCTCAATTGGCTAAGTGTTCCATCCTTGATTTCTGCTCAGATCACGAACTCAGGGTCATGAGATCTAGCCCTGCATCCATTGAGCTCCACATGGAGCCTGTTTGGGATTCTCTCTCTCTCTTCCTTTCCCCCTCCCCACCCATGCTCTCTCTAAGAATAAAATAAGACAAATCTTGAAAAAAGAAAAAAAAAGATTCCTTGTGCTGTGAATCTTTTCTAGGGAAGAGAAATTGTACATAAATAGCCTCCTTTTGAGTCCTTCAAAGTTGCAAGGATGACTAGAGTTTGCAGAAAAGTATGAGAACCATTTGATGTCCATTTTTTGTTTGTTTGTTTGTTAACAATTTTGGTTTTTGTCTGTTGTGTGAATCAAGGATTAGGATTTTCAGAATTCTGAAAAGTACAGGAAGAAAATAATTTTCTCAGCAGTTTATTCTGAACTAATTTTAATGAAAGTTTTCAAATGCCTTTCTTTCATTTATTCTTGGGTTAATTAGGGTTCTTTCCCATCACATTGTTGATGGAAATAGTAAAATAATGGTGCTATTCAAAATAGAGTCCGTGGCCTACTGGTTGCTAGTTGGAGACAAGAAACTGAGACTTCCCTACAATTTTACAGAACAATTTTATGTCTTACTGTGTTTGGGTTTTTTTTCTTTCCTTATTTTTCCTAGTAATATATTTTTAAAAGATTTTATTTATTTATTTCTAGAGGGAGCAGGAGGAAGCATGCATGTGAGTGTGCATGAGTGGGGGAGGGGAAGAGAGACAAAGGGGGACAGGGGGAGGGAGAGGAAAAGGGAGAGAATCCCAAGCAGACTCTGTGCTGACATCATAGAACCACTCTGGGCTCTGATCTCATGACTGTAGATCATGAGATCAGCTAAAACCAAGAGTAGGACACTTAGCCAATTGAGCCATCCGAGAGTCCCTTTAGTAATATATTTTTATTGTATTTTATAAAATAGTGGTTTGCAACTGGTTAGAAACTTAAAAAGGTCATTCACCACAAATTGTTTGAGAAGTATTGGGATAAAACATAGTACACTGCACCTACGCATTTTTTGTTCTTTCTAGATTATGCTCATCTGGAAAATAAAGATGGTATAATTCAGTCATTCATTAACTCATATTTATTCATTTGCTTACAAACACATCAATTGATGCAGTGTTAGTTATTGATACACAGAATATATAAAACATCGTCCCATTAGTAATGGGCTCACAGTCTCCAGAGAAATTTAATTCTATGAGAGTAGTGGCCCTGGTGTTTATAGAGTCAATAAATATTCCTAGAATTAATTGTGTTCTTTAAGTAAATATATGTATAAATATATCCATACATTAAAAGTGTGTGTGTGTATATATATGTGTATTATAACACTTACAATATTTTTGTTTTTTAAACCTCTGGCATTATATATATGCCTAAAATTTCAAAAGAAGTTATCACAGACAGGTCACATTAAATGTTCTGATAATGTAATCTGAATAAAAACAGAAAAATATCATATAGAGACTGATATTGATATTCAGAGTAGTTTGCCCAAAAGATCTGAGCAAATATCAGAATCATTATTGATAGAATTATAGCTCTAAAAAAAAATAAGGAAAGGGGAGCACGAAGAAACTTTTTTTAGGTGAAAATATCTGGGAAATATTGATATTGTGATTGTTTTTAAAATGGAATAATTTTTAATTTTTTTCTTTTTTGCATAGATGTACATATTTTGATCCCATCAATTTATGTTGAATGCATACAAACTTGCATTGTAGCCATGCATGCTATTACTGCCTACAGTATATTTGCATATACCTGATTAACATCAGTTTCATCTAAATCAACTTACTTGTCTTCATTTTTGCCTATTTTTTGTTTGCTTTTACAGAAATATTATCTCACCATACTGTGTTCCCCAAAGTACCACTGTGACATTTTGCTTTTTAAAAAATATTTGGTGAATTCTTAAATGAATCTTTTTTGTGCATGCCATATGTTCAACTCCTGTCTCAGATTTCTTCATAAAGCTTATGTGGTTATTTCTGTTATCATTTCCAAAAATAATTTACTCTGAGGACATAATTTTAGTAAGCAAAAGCAGTGTTCAGTATTCCTAGATTTAAATAATATATAGCAGTTTTTACATGGCATAGGCATACAAAATATGCCAGGTTTTTCAGACCCATTATTTTTATTCCTATTTTATCGATGTTGGACTGGAGAATCAAAGGGATTAAGTTACTGGCCCAGGGTGACAGTCTGCTAGGTAGCAAAGCTAAAGTTCAGTCCAGGTCAATCTGATGAAAGTCTGTAATTTTGACCCATAGGTTACTCTCATTTCATAATTTGTGCTATGTTAAGTAGGATTTGATTACTTACACATAGGATCCTCTGTCTTAGTCTGTTTGGGTTCCTATACCAGAATACCATAGACTGGGTGATCTATAGACAATAGAAATTTATTTCCCACATTTCTGAAAGCTGGGAAGTCCAAGATCAAAATAGGAGCAGATTCACTGTCCAAGGAGGCTGTCTTTCTGGTTCATAGAGGGCTGTCTTCATGAGGCATCCTCAAACAGCAGAAGATATGAGGGACCTCTCTCTAGGGTCCCTTTCATAATGGCACTAGTGCCATTCATGAGGGCCCCACTCTCATGATCTAATCACGTCCTAGAGGCCCTACATCCTCGTACCATCATATTAGGGGTTAGGATTTTAACATATGCATTTCAGATAGAAAACACTCAGTTCTTAATATCTTTTTATGTGATGTTTGTTATTTTTCCTGACTAACAAAATATGTGTTGACACTTCAGAAAGTCTGTGACACCATTGATCTCAGATAATGTTCTCAGTATACAATTACCGAACATTTGCTCTCTTTACTCAAGACAGATAAAGTGACAACACTATAAGTTATAAAGACCCACCCCGCCTACCTGCCCCCCACCCCGTCCCACAATCTTCATTTCTGTTATCTCAGGGTAAAATCAACAATCAGGATGAAGAAAGCCATATTGCTGGAAATAAACTTCATGAAGTTTTGTTTTCTATTTAGAAATTAAACATTGATTAAATTTGAATTGGAGAAGATTCCAAAAATATTATAACCTGAAAGAATTGTACAATCCCCCCTTCAACACATATGCAAGGTATTAAAAGGAAAAGCCACTGACACTCTTGTCTGGAGGTTTTTTCTTTTCAGCATTCCTTGACTTCCAACTGAAGTCTTTTACTTGAAAGAATAAGTAACCTAAATCCAAGACATCTTTGGCGGGGGTGGGGTAGGGTGGTGGGGCGGGTGGTGCTAGAAATAGCAGTGCTTTTCTAAAACACTAAGTTGGCAATAAAAAGAACGAAGGGGAATCCATGATTTCAAGGGATTTGTCTTTATGAATCTGCATTTAAAAGTGTGGTCTGAGAAGGAGAAAGAAGTAGCAAATTGCAAACTGTAACCAATGCAACAAATAAATGATGAATATTGTATTAGTTTGCTAGGGCTGTTAAAATACTAGAGACTGCTGGCTTAACTGACAAATGCATTTTCTTACAAGTCCAGAGGCTAGAAGTCTAAGATCAAGGTGTTGGCAGGTTTGTTTTAAGGCCTTTCTCCATAGCTTCTTGGTCAGTTCTCTCATGGTCTTTCTTACAGATGCTCACATCCTTGGTGTCTCAATTTCTTTTTTCTTTTTTTTAATATTTGAATTTTTTTTAATTTAAGCTTTATTTAAACATATAATGTAACCCCACCACCCTCTCCCAACCCCTCTTCCCCCCACCCCCCTCAGTTTGTTTTATGACATTAAGAGTCTCTTTTGGTTTGTCTCCCTCCCAATCCCATCTTCTTTCATTTTTACTTTTCCTACCACCTTAACTCCCACCCCCGTTGCATCTCCACTTCCTCATATCAGGGAGATCATGTGATAGTTGTCTTTCTCCAGTTGACTTATTTCGCTAAGCATAATACGCTCTAGTTCCATCCATGTTGTCGCAAATGGTAAGATTTCATTTCTGTTTATAGCAGCAATGTCCACAATAGCCAAGTTATGGAAAGAACCTAGATGTCCATCAACAGATGAATGGATAAAGAAGATGTGGTATATATATACAATGGAATACTATGCAGCCATCAATTTCTTTTTATAAGAAAACCAGTCATACTGGATCAGGGTTAACCCATACGACATCATTTTACCTCAGTAGCCTCTCTAAAGGCCCCATCTTTAAATACAGTCAGAATCTGAGGTCCTAAGGGTTAAGACTTCAACATACACCTTTTTGGTAGGACAGGATTCAGTCCTTAACAGGTGTCAACTATTTCAAGTACTGTAGTAAATGCTAGAGGAATGGGTTACAATTTTGGCTTTGAAGGAGTTTGCGGTCTTTGGTGGGATAAGGTTAACCATCCTTGGCATGACTCTGTGCGTGATCTAGAGGTTAACTCCAGAATTTCTCATGCTACCTAAAATCTGGTGACCTCATTTGAGTAGCTAGGAAGGTGTCCTTAGTCACTCAAAAGTATCTCATTTTAAGAGGGCACTTTTCTTATTAGAAAACGTAAATATTTCATTAAGGTTACATATATGAGCACTGGGAAAACAGTTCAGTGGGAACATTTGATTAAGAGTTGAATTAATGGTATACACATTTAATTTAGAGGACTATGAATTCAGTTCTCCAAAGTGGGGGCTGGAGGGTTAAGTTGTCAGTAGAATAACTGATGATTTGGGGGAGAGGTCAGGATTAAGAACAAGTTTAGAATTATCTCAGTGTAAGTGATCTCTATAGTTGAGGTGAAAAATGGATGAATCTGAGAATAAGGAACTGTAGGTGTGAAAGTGCTTCTGTCATAGCATTTGTGCTCCATGTTAGTGATCAAAGCAAGGCAAACCAGTGAGGAAGTTGGAAAGACTGAATAGGTCCATGGAAACTGAGAGAAATTATCAAGAAAAAGAGGTCTGTCAAAGTAGAGTCTATTAGAGTTCACAGTTTGTTGTTTAAAAAGCTTATAAATACTTTTAATTTGTGAGAGTATTATTGAGAGGGAAGATTTTTTAGCCTCAAAACCTATTAGCAACTGTCAGATATAGGTCTAATCCACCATTTTTTGGTCAACAACTTGAGTTTTATGTGCAGTGTACACGTATCCTATGATCGTCTTTCAGTAATATGAAGATTGATCGGCTACCTGAAGTTCTTTTCGGTAGAGTATTGTGAAATCAGTAGTCAGAGTATTTGCATTAGAAAGTCATCATTACCACAGGAACCAAAACCTTTTAAAGTTTGAATGTTTTTTTCATTGTCTTTACAAAATAGTTTTTTAAAAAAAGATCAGTATTTTCTATCTTTATTTATTTTTTTAAAGATTTTATTTATTTATTTGTCAGAGAGAGAGCAGGAGCGAGCACAGGCAGACAGAGTGGCAGGCAGAGGCAAAGGGAGAAGCAGGCTCCCTGCTGAGCAAGGAGCCCGATGAGGGACTCCATCCCAGGATGCTGGGATCATGACCTGAGCCGAAGGCAGCCGCTTAACCAACTGAGCCACCCAGGCGTCCCAGTATTTTCTATCTTTATATCTAAGTAAATCAGATACACTAATAAATTAGAAAAATTATCATGAGTTATTCTTTTCCCTCCAAAATATGATTAGTACATTAACCTTTTTAGACTTACTATCAGAGCTGGAAGAGCTGAACTATATCTGGTAAGTGCTTTAGTCAGTGATGAGCTCTTCTCTTGTAGCTGTGATGGTTCCTAATTCCTTCAGGAGGAGCATCAGCTTTCCAGAAGGAGGGTTCTCAGTCCCTCAAGACCAGAAAACCTGGAAAGGGCCTTGGATGGGCAGACTGGAGACCCGTGTGTAATTCCTCCCCTGGCTTTTGAGCTTACATCACACTTTGCATGCCTGAGCTTTGTTTCCACATCTGTAGAAAGTGGTGCTAAATTTCTTTGTTCTATCAGATTATTGGCATGATTGATGGGGGGGACAAAGCATTTTGTGTTATTCATCTATATGGTTTCTTTTTAAAAAAAGCTTTATTTATTCATTTTAGAAAAAGCAAGCATGAGTAGGGGAAGGGGCAAAGGGAGAGGAAGAGAGAGAATCTCCAGTAGATTCCCCACTGAGTGTGTGGAGTCTGAAGCAGAGCTCAATCTCAGGACCCTGAGATCATGACCTCAGCTGAAATTTAAAGAAAAAGAGATACTTAACTGACTGAGCCACCCAGGTGCCCCTCAAGTATGTCATTTCTTAATTAAATGTCGTATTTCACAAAAATAAAGAAGTTTTACTTAAAAAAATTATTTTCCAGGGAGGGGGGAGGGGCAGAGGGAGAGAGAAACACAAGCAGACTCCACACTGAGTGTGGAGTGCATCAGGAAGCTTGATCACGGCCTGAGGTGGAACCAAGAGTCAGTCACTTAACTGACTGAGCCACCAGGTGCTCCCAAAATAAGAAAGTTTTAAAGCAGGGGTCACAAGTGAGCCTGAAATTGCCTCTTTGTGAAAAAAGAGGACTCTCTAACATGACAGAGTAGCATCCCTGTCTAAACGTGAACCCTGTTGTATCGAGCATCCCAGGGTAAAAAATACGTAAGAAGGAAGGAGGCCATTTAGTTAGAAGATTATGTTGGCTACATGAAGCTGACATCCCTGTGGGAGGTACGCAGGGTGGTGCTTTGATTTTGAATTGGAAAAGCTTATATACTTACACACCTGAATACATAAATAATAATACCAATAAATAAAAATATCAAAAAAGATTTAACTAACAAATTTTGCAAAAATGCTCTCTCCCCTCAAAAAAGCCATCCGTGTAAGATATTGCAAAAAGGACTGTTTTTTTCCAGAAGGCATTGTCTTTTTGATACACCTTGATGTCCATCTGGTTCCCATGCACTTTTCAAAACTCCACTACTGCTGACTGAAAATATAAGTTCTGGCTTTTTGTGCGTTTCCTTTCACTGGCCACTTGTTGGCTCCAGTTTCAAGCACTATGAAACCTTTTTGGTTTAAGTCTGATGTATTATAAAAAGCACAGCCTTTGAATCTGATCTGGACTCAAATACTGCATTCTCCTCTAAAATTTTCCTTTTGTTATCTGGAGAGTGGGGATGGTAATATCTACTCTAATGGCAACTATGAGTATCACCTTTAATAAACAGAACCACTACCTGGCAATGTTTTTAATAAGTGATGACTTTTGTTTTTTTTTAACTCAGTGGCTCTTACATACAGTTTAGAAGTAACTGGGTGTTAAAAAAACATTCAGTAATCTGATTGCAGCCTTGAGACTCAGGTTTATGGGGACTTAGAGTGGAGCTTGAGAAGTTCCCTTGTTTGTTTTAAGGTGCCATTGGGATGGGAACCAGTGCTATATAAAATAATTCAGAAACATTACAAGGTAAACTTAGCATTCTGGTGTAGTGTCCCTTCACCTTTCTATCCCCAGCTCAATGAGTGTACACACGTGTGTGTGTGGACATGCACACACACGTGTGTGCTCCAGTATGAGGACTCTGCTTGAATAGGTAGCCATAGATTTTTGTATTCCTTTTTTTAAAAAAATATTTTTATTTATTTATTTGACAGAAAGAGAGAGATCACAAGTAGGCAGAGAGGCAGGCAGGGGGATGGGGAGGCAGGCTCCCCACTGAGCAGAGAGCCTGATGCGGAGCTTGAACCCAGGACCTTGAGATCATGACCTGAGCAGAAGGCAGAGGCCCAACCCACGGAGCCACCCAGGTGCTCCGAGATTTTTGTATTTCTCATTTTATTTATTCTGATGGACAGCTTTTGTAGTGTGATTATGAATTAATGCGGCTACTTTTCTCATGGCAAAACCCACGGAAAGGCAATTATTAAAGAGGACTGTGACAACATTGTTGGGATAAGTGTGTATCTCTGAAGCAGATAACTTTGGGTTGACAATACACACATCGGGGCAGAAATTCTGATATGTTTTAAAAATGAGTTCCACTTCTTTATATGCTGTCTAGTATATCAAGTATATAAAGTATATTCTTTATATGCTGTCTAGCCTCAGAATTATACAGGCTTGGTCATAAATAAATGTGTGTATGTATCTTAATTATTTTTCAAATTTCTTTAAATTGTTTTTCCAGAGTCATTATATTGACAGCTGATAAGCCTTTAGGTCTTGTATTTAACATTTTGGTAACTAGCATTCAATACAGTATAGATTTCTCAAAATGGATTTTTTTGATTTGTTATTTATTTTTTAATTTTTTTTAAGCATCTTGCTTGTACCACTATAGGCCTCGGTAGTGCTCATGCTAGCATGAGCTGCTTCTCTTTCTCCATTAGTGGGTCATTCATAAAAACAGTATCTCATTAGTCTCCAGAAAACACAAGAAGGATGCTGTGGTGTAAACAAAATATATGCAGGCCCTTATTAAAGAGTCCAAGTAGAAATGAAGTGTAGATCATCTGCTGTTCTGGATCATTCACTCTGCCAGTGCAGAAAATGGAGAAATATTCATAATATACTCTGTTTTGTTTTATCCGTTGGCAGAATCCAAGTTGTAAGGTCCTGGGCCACTGAAACTTTATTTTATAGTTTGCTGAACATTTTTATTATGTTTTATTTTCATAGTCTTAATTCTTGAAAATGTTCCTCTGTAACAGTCATGCTTATTTGAGAGACACATGTACATGGATTATTCATTTCCCTCTGTTTTCATAAATTGCGTCATCATTAGCATTATCATAACCAATTTTATGTACCTACTGTGTGCTAGGCACCAGTGCATCAATGACTAGCCTAATCCCTAGGTTGCTTATATAATTCTAGAGAGTAGTAATGCAGTTGTGT
The DNA here is from genome assembly GCA_003697995.1 of Taxidea taxus jeffersonii. Classification (NCBI taxonomy): domain Eukaryota; kingdom Metazoa; phylum Chordata; class Mammalia; order Carnivora; family Mustelidae; genus Taxidea; species Taxidea taxus. The sequence continues at coordinate 11,429 of ML097344.1, forward strand.
AGTGTGTTTAAATGTCAGTTTCTTCCTTAATGTATTTTATCATTTCATGATTACCAATACAAATCAGAAGAAATTCTTTTTTTATTCTTTTTAAAAATTTTTTTAAATTAATTAATTTATTTGACAGAGAGAGACACAGCTAGAGAGGGAACACAAGCTGGGGAAGTGGGAGAGGGAGAAGCAGGCTTCCCGCCAACCAGGGAACCCAATGAGGGGCTCGATCCCAGGACCCCGGGATCATGACGTGAGGCGAAGGCAGACGCTTAACGACTGAGCCACCCAGGCGCCCCTCAACACCAATTCTTGACTACTAACAGTGTACCGGGTATTATGTAGTTGTTTCTAGTATTTATACAGCCCTGAAACGTAGATGTCTTATTATCCCCATTTTATAGACGATGGAAGTGAAAACTTAGGTCACTCGGATGGTGTAACTTAGCAAATAGCAGAGCAGAGATTTGAAAATACATCCATCCGACTCTATGCCTGCCCTTTTTCTCGCAAACAATAGTATTTTACCATCACAGTCTCCACTGCTGGATTGCTGTTACCTGAAGCTCATTAGAATTAGAGTTCCCGGAGCCCCTTAGTTAATTCTCTAACAACTCATCTTGATTTGAAATGCACAGCTACTAGCTTTCCAGTCACAGTTTGGACTGGGGCCCAAAATGGTCTATCGAGTGTTTGGTTGTATAAATGACTGCAGCAACTTGCCATCTTCTCCATCAACGACTGAATAGTAACGTAATTAGATCCAGCACTTAGATTTTGCTTCCTCCCATGATGTTTTTATCATTTGGTGATTAGATTACAATGTCAATGATTAGCATGCATAGTTTCCCCACTCTAAGCAATAAGAAACTCTCTGTTCCATGTTTGAAATTGGCTGCTGGGTTAATCCACTAACTGCCTGTACCTTGATCCAAAATTATATACTGATGAATGGTGATGAATTCCATGAAATACAGAAAACTGCTCTGTTGGCTGACTCTAAGACGTGTTATGATTTGATATGGCTGTATATAAATGTTCTCACTAAGGCAGAAGAACCCCAGGAAAAGGAGAGAATGCATAGAGCTGGAGAGCCATCCCTAGGGAAAAATCTGTGAAGGCAGGGCAATACTACTACTACTACTACTACTACTACTAATAATAATAACAACAACATTATCAAAAACTTCTTTAGTACCTATGTATTGCCAAGCTATATTCTAAGCACTCTGCATGCATTCATACCTTTAGCTGTGAGGAAATTGAGGTATAGGGAAGATAAGCCCAGGTCACAGAGTGGCAAAGCCAGGATTGTAGTCCAGGAAGTTTTATTTCAGATTCTGTGGTTTCTTTTCTTTTTTTTCCTTAGCAGTTTTATTTAGTTATCATTGATATGAAAATTATGTATGTTGGGTGACTGGGTGGCTCAGTTTGTTAAGCGACTGCCTTAGGCTCATGTTAAGATCCCAGAGTTCCAGGAATTAGTCCCATGTCCAGCTCCCTACTCAGCGGGGAACCTGCTTCTCCCTCTGCCCCTCTGCCTGCTCCTGCTCTCTCTCTCAAATAAATAAAATCTTTAAAAAATTATGTATATTTAAGGTATTCAGCTTGTTGTTTTCATATATGGTACATTGTGTAATGATTACCACAATCAAAATAATTAACATACATCCATCACTTTAAGATTCTGTGTTCTTAACCATTCTGAATTCTTTCATAAAGCTGCATGTGGATATAAATGTGGTTCTGAGCATAAAATGCAGATTTAATTTACTTGAGGATTTCTAGCACAGAGCTTAATAAGTCTGAATATAAATCTTGAGTAAAAATGTTACTTCCTGTGAATTCCCATAGTATTTCTACATAGGTAAATGGAACTTTTATTTATCTTCTGTTGTATTTTTTTTTACATGAAAAATGCTGTTCTAGCCTTCTGTCCTGCCATAATGTTACTATCTTTTGTTTCTTTATGTTTCATTGTTTTCAAAACTATTTCCAGTGGATGTAATTCTCGCAACATCAGGTGTTTTGGGGGCAGGTGTTGTTTTCTAAATCTATTAACAAAGAAATTAATCATAGAGACATGTAATGAGTAGCACAAAATCACCAACAGGTGAATATGAGGCTTGGAATGAGAAAACGCATTTAATTTCTAGAGAAGCAAAGTCTATCATATCATCCAAATTTTGATGGAATAGTTTTGGTTTCAAGAAACAAGATTTTAGTAGCAGTGTGTGAAACTGTAAATACAAGTGACATATGTGAGGTAAAGGAAATGGGAGAACTCTACAAATAGGAATATTCCCTCCATTGAGAAACAAGACATAATTTCAGTATCTCACTGACAATATTTATCAATACTGAAAAAGATCAGTATTCTTTCTTTTAAAAACTTGCCTTTTCATATTTCAAACTAAGCTGTTTTATTGGCAATTTTTATTATGAACGGCTTCATAAGATTTAGGTACGTTACAGAAATAACATTTCAGCAGTAATTCAGTAATAAGATAAAGTTCTCCATTTACTTCAAGTTACCAACGTAGATTTCTTTTAACCTCTAGAAATTGTTCTTATAACATGTGTCAAGAATTACCTGTGTTCTCTTTTCTTTACTCTTTGGGTTATTTTCAGAATAGGGATATAGTAAGGGGTGCCTGGGTGGTGTAGTTGGTTAAGCATCTGACTCTTAGTTTCTGCTGAGCTCTTATCTCAGGGTTGTGAGGTCAAGCCCTGCGTTGGGCTCAGTGTGGAGTTTGCTTGAAGACTGTCTCCCTGGGACGCCTGGGTGGCTCAGTTAGTTAAGACTGTCTCCCTGTCACATGCACACACTCTCTGCTCTCTCAAATAAATACATAAATCTTAAAAAAAAAAAAAAGATACAACTAGTAGTTGTTTTATTGTGTGACTGTAGTTTTCTGCATGTAATAAAAAGTTATTTTATGTTTAAATTGAATATTATTTTGAAAATAGGTATCAGAATCCACTTAAGGGCTCCTCATTTTCTTAAACTTGTTTTATTTAGAATAAATAGGCTATGTTTTTCTCAAAAGAAAATTATACGTATGTGTGTATTTGTATATTTTGGTTCAAGATAAATGTTATCACTTACAATACTGACACAGAATACATATTAAAAGTCAACTTTCATAAATCCATATTTATCATTTTCAAAATAAATCCATGACATGAACTTCATATGTTTCTCCTTAATTACATTTGATAAATATAATCATTGCATGTTTTTATTTGGATTTTGTCTTGAAAATATGTATTTGAATGTTCAAAATTAACATGCATACACTATGGCCAGTTACATATACAATAATTATCAATGTACATACCATAAATGCCCTCAACATACCTTGTTTATGTAAGAATGATTCCCTTACAGATGATTCCCTTACATATAAAGTATATGTACACCTTTCACAATATTACTGGAAGTTGAATGAAAAAAAATGTTCTGCAGAGTGTAATGAAAATCTATTGTTAAAATTCCTTTATTTTTATTTCCAAATTATTACCACTGCTTCATTTTGCTTTGTCTTTAGCTAATTTAATTTGCTATGGCTGTGGTCCATCATTGTTTTCAATTGTCACAACATGTGCCTGTTATTTTAGGTCAGTTATTTACAGAACATGCTAAATTAGGTCATATTACAAGTGTTACCCTTGGGTGGAAAAGATAAGGCAAAGTAATCAAACAGCATGTGAATCAACTTTGAATAATGGAACTTGGTAAGTTACATATAAGTAATTTGTATCATTAATATACATGAAATAGTAGAATTTTGGATATGTTTTCGGGGTCAGACTTCTTCATTTCTCATAAATGCATGCATGTATATAGATTGAGACGTAATGTGTCTCTGTACTTTATCAAATTTCTATAAACTAAATGGAGGAAATACTTTTTTGCATACATCTTCATGTATTTGCATGAATGTAATCACATATTTACCAAGAAGCCTATTTACCTGAATATTTCTAAAATATGCAATAAAACTTATTTAGTTCCTTTAGCTTTGTGTTAAAAATTTCAAATATTGTGAAAAAAGTAATTTAATTAACATTATTTACCATACTGGCTATGGTAACATATATACATACACACACGTGGATATATGTGTATACACATAAATGGCAGGAATTGTTTGCAGCATTTTTATTGAACTATATGTTAGTCCCTTTCCAGGAAAAAAAAAGGTGATTAAATGTGATTAACTCAGTGCTATTCAAAGTGTGGACCAAATTGCTCCACAGTGTTTGTTTTGGGCCTGCCAAGACACAGAAACTGAGACTGAACATTTAGGAGTGTGTATAAAGACAAAGCAATAGAGTAATTTTGCCTTTTGAGTCTGATGAACATTTTGACTTGTCTTCTTGTGTGTCATGTTTTATTTCATTTTCCTAGTAATTATTTTTTATTTTATCGACCCATGACAGACTGTGGGGGGACGATGGTGAGGGAAGGAAGGAAGGACGGAAAGACCCGTCCTTCATTAATTACGGTTTAAAAAGCATTGATTTATCTGATTCATGTTTCAAAAATTTCAATGTACAACCAAGATATGATACAGAGTTTAATATTATTAATGTAGCTGGAAAAATCCTACTATTTCAGTAAATGTCATGTCCATAAAGATTTTCTGACATATAAAATGCAAAAACTGGCATTACCACTTGAATAATAACCTTTTACCAAAATGGTCATCAGCACTCAGGTAGCTCCTTTCTGTTTATAAAGAGAATATTTACACCTTATTATTTATTGATTCTGAATAATGTAAATGATCTTACATTAAAAATACTCATATAAGGGAATGAATATATTAAGTACAGATACAATGAAATTCTAATGATTTACAGAAAAAAGTCCTGGACCATATTTCTTAATTAATCTCTTTTGCAATGTGCATCTTCATTTTTCTGCCTGTGGCTCTTTAACCTTCACTGCTGTCTTCAATAGTTTTTCCCCGTTTTAAAGGCGGTGGGTTGTTTATCTTTAATCCATGAACCAAACCATACGGTATCCTCAACTTCCACTGTTCAGTTGACGCTTGTGATTTCTGGGTCAAACTATCCACACAAACTCATCCACCCTAGGGTGCACAGAGAAGAGATCTTTAAAGAACTCTTTAACATTTTAACATTTTATGAAGTGAGAATGATAGTCTCAGTGAAATGGAAAAGTAGATGAGTGCTTTCGTGAGTGATGTCACACATTCACACTTGCTGTTCATAAGGCATATCACCTCCCCTCTTCCTCCCAGCATAATGCTGGGATCCAGGTGTAATTACCCTGTTGTACAGGTGCAGGTCAGCCTTACACATGCTGAGTTTGCAGGAATGTCACATCCTGAATTTTCTTTTTGTTTGTAATTTTATTTTATTTATTTTTTTTCAGAGTTCCAAGATTCATTGTTTATACACCACGCCCAGTGCTCCATGCAGTACGTTTCCTTCTTAATGCCCACCACCAGATTCATGTCAGAACAGGCTCTAGGAACAAAATTCAGGCTGGGTGAGCTGGGTAACCCTGAATTTGTTTCTAGAGCCTGTACTGACATTTTGGGTATGATTTAACATAAACATTTCTGAAATATCTAACATTTTGCTGAGTTGCACACTAAAATTTGTAGAGTTGATGGGGAAAGTGAACCTAGGTTTATATCAACTTCTTTCTGTGTAACAAGATCATGAAGAAAAATGGTATTCTTTTAATATAAATCTCAGCAAGTTGGAAGGAAATGTAAAATTCCTAATAAATAAAAGAAGCTATAGGCCAACTAAGAATTAACTTCTAAGAAATGGTGAAGATGGCAGGTGGAAGGAGGAATAAGGAAAGGATAACACTGTGAAGTTATAGAGATGAGCAAAATGTGCAAAGATCAGGAAGCATGAAATAAGCACTTTGCAGAATGAGTAGTTGAGCCAAGAGGGTGAAAGAGGCATAATACATTACTGATTGTGGCTGCTTGCATCTGTAATGGACTGTGTGGTCACTTCCTGCTGCTTGGTGACAGGGACCCTAAACTTCCTGGGAAATGTTACGTATAAACCAGTGCTACCCAGTAGAAATTTCTGCAGTGAGGAAAGTGTTTCTGTTATCTGCACTGTTTAGTATGGCAGCCATATGTGGCTAATGAACACTTAAAATGTGAATATTGCGACTGAGAAACTGAATTTTTAATTTTATCAATTTAAATTATTTACTTTCAAATAGCCACATGTGGCTGGTGGCTACCCAATTGGATATTGCAGATATAATCCAACTGACTTCCATATTATTCTAATATCAGTCTTCTGTTCACTATTCCATTTGAGCTAATTCATTTTCCAGATAGAGATGGTGCAGCAGGTATGACTGGTCTCGTACCCAGTATGCTATTTTCTGTCTTGAAATAAAATTGGAACTAGCTTATATATGTATGCTGCCAGTAGATTAACATCTGCAGTAATAATACAAAGGGTTGTATTGGGTTAGAGGCCTTTTAAATAGAAACCAGCTCATCACTGAACACAGCTTAGCGTCTGAGCTTGTGCAAACTTTCTGTTTCATTAATATGTAAATCTTACCTTTCATAGGTAAGCTCTTCAGAACTGTGATCCACTTAGTGTGTTCTTGTTTCCCTGTGAATACACGTTCCGGACATGCACATTTTACATTTTAATTCCCTGTGTGAGTTTAGTTTTTAGCAACTACTATGCCATTTAAGGTCCATATTTTCTTTTAGAAAAGACTATTATAATTTCTAAAATAAAAACTTTCGAAAATTCATACTAAAAATCAACTTCAGAAACATCTCAAAGTATTTAACATGCAACAAATATTAAATATATTTGAAATAAATTATTCATGTTGTATGTTCATAATATTATTTTAAAGTAAAAGAGGATACGTGCAATATTAAAGAACTGGAGTATATATAAACTTCAAAGCTAGATCAGTGAGAACACTAAGAAATAATTTTGAATGAAAGTTGACAATGTAAACTTTTTTAAACTACTTATATAGCTCAATTGCATATATTTTTTCAGGCATGTACAACTGGACCCATATGTAACAGACAAATTCAAATCCACTGGAAAAGCAGAATGCTTGGAAACATTTTATAATAGATCATCCTTGGAAATAGTTTGTCTCACTACCTGAAATTTTATCGACATGCCTGTCTTTGATATGTCCTGTATAATCAGGCTGTAAAATGATGGGTGAGGATAAAACTAGTGGAATGTTCTAGAAACTGGTCACTGATGCAGTAGTTTAAGCATTATATTAACATGTTTTCTGGGAAGGAATTAGACTTTTTCAAAGAGAGATTCTAGAACATTTTATTTCACTATTTGTGAAAAGTAGGGCAAGCTGCAGCCATTTCTTTTAAGTGGATACACTAGTCATAGATGATTTAATTGGGCCACTTTCCAAATTGATAGAGATGATGATTGTGTTTAATTCTTTGTGGAGAATGAGTCGGACATGTAACCCTTTATAAGTGGTTAATCAGGGCTAGTTAGGCTATTTCAGTAGAAATACTGCTTAAGTATTGTCTTGCAGAATGATAGCCTCCTGTATATTATCAAATTTAATATGCTTTTGAATGTAAGCCACATCATTATTTTATGTACCGATAATGTGGAAAATGTTGTCAATTAAATTATGATATGCCCTCACTTGTAAATATGGCTTTCTTTCAGAGATGTTAAAAAGTGCCTTAAATCTATGCTGAAATGCTATGAAATAGGATAATAATTTTATTACGAAGATTCCTCTGGTAGAAATGGTTTACGGAAATACTGCAGACTGATACCAGGGAAGACTTTCATGTCCTACAGGTTAGAACTCCAGTGACATTTCACTCCCTCTGGAAAATATTCCTATGTATATGAAAATGAAAATATTCATGAATATGAAAATATTCCAGATCTGATTCAGATGCCCCTTCTCTTGGTGCCTA
>RCUC01102159.1:0-23335 GCA_003697995.1 Taxidea taxus jeffersonii
TGGGATCATGACCTGAGCCAAAGGCAGACACTTAATGACTGAGCCACCCAGGTGCCCTGTATATGTTTTCTTTAGAAATGGACTGCATACATGTATGTATAGGGGGAGGTTAATTGTACATCTGCCTTTGTGGTCTTTAAGCAGGTCAGTCACTGGTTTAAAAAAAAAAGTACTTATTAAATTGTTACTCTATGCTGTTCATTTTTCAAAGTGTTTATATCCACTGCTGGGCCAAAAAAGCATGAATTTACCTTTTAAAAGCCTATTTACCTTTTAAAAGCTTATGTGCTTTGATAGATGATAAATAAATATATCAAATTTAAATCCAAATATTCACATAAAAATTATGGTAATTGCTATAAAGAAAACAGACCAGATTAATGATATAAAATATCATAGGTTCAGGACTTAGAATCCCATAAGTGGGAAACCCATAAGGAGGCTGTTTGAATAGACCAGACACAGATGGTGGTGGTATGATATAGAATGGTGGTAGAGGAAATAAAGACTGACTGACCTATCTGAGATAAAGCTAGGAAGTAAAAAAAAATGGGTTTTCTAGAAGGATTAGAAATATGGGATAGGGGTGCCTGGGTGGCTCAGTGGGTTAAGTCTCTGCCTTTGGCTCAGGTCATGATCTCAGGGTCCTGGGATCGAGACTCACATCTGTCTCTCTGCTTGGCAGTGAGCCAGCTTCCTCCTCTCTCTCTGCCTACTTGTGTTCTCTCTCTCTGTCAAATAAATAAATAAAATCTTAAAAAAAAAAAAAGGAAATATGGGATAGAGGAAAGGTAAGCATTAAAGATGAATTGTAGTTTCTGGTTTGAGTAACAGTGTAGGCAGTGACCTCCAAAATTAAGATGAACAGGAGTAAGAAAGGGAAAGATTTATGGTATGGAGTGGGTGTTCATAAAACTTCTGTTTCAAGTATTTTAATTATCTTTAAAGATTTTATTTATTTATTTGAGAGACAGAGAAAAACCATGAGCAGGTGGAGGGGCAAAGGGAGAGGGAGAAGCAGACTCCCCCTTGAGCAGGGAGCCCAATGCCAGACTGGATGCCAAGACCATGGGATCATGACCTGAGGCAAGGGAAGATGCTTAACCAACGGAACCAGGCACCTCATGTTTTAGGTATTTTAAGATGATTAAACCATTCAAGTGAAAATGTCAAATGGTAGTTGAACATACGATTTTAGAGCAGAGGTTGGCAAGCTCTTTCTATAAAGGTCTAGCTAGTAAATAGTTTTGGCTTTGGGGGCCATGTGGTCTTTGTTGCAACTACTCAGCATTGCTCTCACATCAAGAAAGTAACCATAAAAAATATCTGAACAAATGAACATGCCTGAATTCCAACCAAACTTTATTAAAGGACACTGTAACTTGAGTTTTATCTAAATGCCGGGAATGGTCAGCAATCCCTGTACTGATGGATGAAAGATTACTACAAATGTTGCTGTGAAAGAGAGGAGGAGGCAAGGGGGTCAGTGCTCAGAGAGGAAGAGACTTTGCTCTGCTTTGCTCCCACTTTTATTGGTCCTTGGGGATAATCACAAATCCTTATCACTGTTTCTTAAGCATGTGATGTATTACAACAGATCTTACTGAAACCTGGAGGATCTGTTTACTGGAATGATATGCTAATCTGCGTGTTCTACTAAACATAGCCTAAGGGACAATGCATAAATCTTAGATCACAGGGTAGCTGTTTGGGCTAAGGAAGCTTCGGGAAAACAACGCCCCCCAGCATCCAACCGCAGAGTAGTCACACAGGCCTCAGAATTCCAAAGGCCCAGGTTTTTCTCCGAAACATTTCTTGGCTCCCAGTGACCTCTTGTGTTACATTTTAGCAAACCTGGTATTATGGCTGATTTCATGCTCTACATTAACCCCAACGTATAAAGTTCATGTATCATGAAATATTATTTTTCCTTGGATTTTTTCCCAATTATTTAAACATATAAAAACCGTCATATGCCCTGGGCAAAAACAGACTATGAGTTGTAGTTTTCCAACTCATCTTTTAAGCAAAGAATAGTCCAGATTGAAAAAATCAGATAGTAATTAAAATCATAAAGATAAGTGAAATTGCCTAAGAAAAGAAGTATAGGAGAATATAAAAGATGTTTCAGAAATAAGGCCTGGGAAACCCTATGAGTTAAAAATCATGTATGGGGGAAGATGCTGTTGGAAAGACTGAGAAGGAACAGGGACACAGAGTAAAAAAAAAAAAAAAGAATACAGAACCATGATACTAAGAAAGAAAAAGGCAGTACTGACATCTGTCAGCTGGGAACTGGCCTTGTATAGAGGTGAGCAGGAACAATTTCATGAAACTCTAGTGTGAGATAAGGTTACTATGTAACTGTGCTAGAGTGAGACAAAAACAAAAGCGCTCTGTCACCATTGTCTGAACACAGATGAAATTAAGAACACTGTGAAAATATAAAGATGTCCATACTTCCCACCTCCCAACTAACACAAGTGACTTCTGCTTCTTCACTAATTATTGCTTCAGCCTTACTCTGTTCTATCTGCTAAATAAAAATTATTAAGATATTCAGTCATATAATCCGATTGCTTCCTAAATGTAACCAGTCTAGAATAGATTCCACTTCCTTAAATTATCCTCTAAAAATCACCTAACACAACCTATAACAAGAACTTTCTAGCATGCTCTTATTAAGATGCCCCAAGTTCCCGGGGGTATGCCATCTCCCTTCTCCCAGCAAGTATCCAAAAGCCCAACTTGTTCAACTACAGGCATATTCTGGTGGTCTTTGATGGGTGAACATCGACAAAGAGAACATCTCAAGAAAGTGCTAATAACTGCAACGAATGCTGAGAAGTCAAGTAAGATGGTGACTGAAGAGTGATCCCTGGATTCCTTTACATGAAGGTAGTTGGTGTGTTGAAAAATAACTAACAAAACAGTCCATCTGAGTGGTTGAAGCAAATGTCAGGCTGTAAATGGAATCTTGTGTAGGTGCTGAGTACAGAATTTAAAACAGCACGCACAGACAAGTTTGCAAGTATGTGAGTGTGTGAAGAAGCACAAAAATGGATACATACCACCTATGATTATCCTTATAAGTTCTAATTATAGTCTGATCCTTGATTACTATTCCTAATATACTTCATAGGTGTTGCTTAGCATGGCAATGAATTAAAGAAGGCCTTTAATAAAATTTCTTTTAATAATGATAGGATTTCAAGTATTTCTTTCTCAAGAATGGCACAAAGTAACTAGAATGATTTTAGGTGGAAAATATTTCAGGAATTATACATTTCACAGGGAAATATTTCTGTAATATCAAAATACTTTCATAGGGAGAAAATGAATGTAGTTAATTATTTTCCAATTAGCCTGAAGTATTTTCATGAGTAGAACAATACATGGGTAAAATAATTCATTTTTCTGGAGGTCCCAGATAACAATCACAACAGTGTAGCTATTGTGTTTTATTTACATAATCAAAATATCAGTATGGTTGTTCTTCTTGCAAAAAATAAACTCTAGACTTTAGGAATCTGAGTCTATTAAAAGGAATTTTGCTTCTTTTGGCTTTTCTTTGATGTTTAGTATGAGAAAATATGCTTCTTGCTGGTAATCAGGGTATATCAGGGCTTGTTTTGTGAAAGACCAGGAAAAAAAAAAAAAAGAAAGAAAGAGTAAATTGTTTTTAAGATTCAAACCATGCTCCTTGCTTTCTCTAGTACATATTTAAAATCCTTTCCACTGTAATTCAGCTTATTTCTTTTCCTCCTAACATAGTTAAAAATATTGTTGCCAGTCATCAAACCTATGGTTAAGGGCTTAGGCAGGATTGCTTTTGCTGTATTTCATATCTTCAAAGCAGGGCCTCAGTCTCTTTTGAGATGCATATTAATTAGATAGACTAAACTGTAGTACTTTAAAAAGCTCAAAGAATCTTTCTTCTCAGTATTATATTTCCCTTACCACTCCTTCCATGTTTCATCTATACTATTCTAAGGCATTAAAACTTAGAAATTATTCTCCCATAATACAATACATAGAATCGATGCACTTCGTGTTAGAAGAGGTTTTCCAGATTGCAGAAATTCTGTCTTTGTTGGTTAACTCCCCAGTAGTCAACTACTTTGGAACAGGTGAAGCCTGGAAATACTTCTTTAGCCATACCTAACCGTGGTAATCTTTCTGTTCTGTAGAGTGAAGACATCTAGTCTTTAGCATATTGGTAAAGTCTAATATAACCTTTTCTGAAAAAGACCATATTTTCTCAATTATTTCCTCTGTTCTTATTTATTCTTATTATTTTTTCAGATTTTTCCTGTATTCTCCTTTAGTCCCACATCCAAACTATGCCATGTCCTCTTAAATCAGAATCTCTTGGGGTGAGAGGCAAGTGTCAGCACTTTATAAATTTCCTTAAGCTTTTCCAGTACACAGCCAAGATTGGGAACCTGTGGTTCAGGCCATTGTTGGTAATGATAACCTCTTTAAATACTTTTATTGCATCCCTCTCTGTATGTACCATGTGCAAAACATATCTTCAGAGCATCCCTCAAAGGCAATGTATTATTAAAAACATTTTACTGATTAAGAATTGAAACTTAGAAGTTAAGTGCTTGCAAAAATCCCTAAAGAGTGTGTTAGACAGAGCCAGGACCTAGTGGAGCTCTGGCTCCAGTCAGTGCTTTCCACCTATCCAGCTGTCTTATGGCAGGAATATGGCACCGTCATTCATATGCCCTCTTTAACATTCAGGTTTTTACATATTCCCATGTCTTGTTCACCTTGCATCCCTACATCCCATCACAGCCTTGGGCTCACTTACTCTTCAGAAATCAGTTCCATATCACCATCTCCAAAAACTTCCCTTACTCCTTAGACTGAGTCAAGTAGACTTGTGTAATAACTTTTACTTACCTCATGTTTAATATTGTAAGTTATAAAAAAAACATTGATTGACTTCTCTGTCTCCTTCAGTTCATTGTGAGCTTCTCAAGGGTGTAAATAGGTCACATTTTGTCTCTGAATCTCCAGGGCTTAATAATCAATAAATATTTTTCAAATGTATACCAGCTTGGCAAAACCATTGTCTCAGATTTAGAGACAGAGGCGTTCCCCAAACTTTGATTTCTTAAACATTATTCTTCTATGAATCCACATGCTTTTCAACACTCTAACTCTGTATGAGGGTTCAAAAATGTGAGTGTGTATGTCTGTTTCTGTTGTATATGTGCTTATAAATAATTATAAACACGTGTGTAATGAATTTTGTTTGTTTAGCATTTTCTGAGATTTTAAAACATGTCGCAATCACTAGATTTTGCTAGATCATAAAAGTGTGAAAACATAGTCCTGACCCTGTTAGCTAGACTCCTGCTGTCCAGGAGTGCAGAACTGAATCACTCAGAGAGATTTACAAATTGTTTTGACTTAGGCAGCAAAGTCAGAGTCCCTCCATCCTCATAGTGGACAGTCTGCCAGTGTGGGTATCTATTTACCACACTAGGTAATTCCACAGAGATTTGTTTATGGTTATTTTACTAAGTACATTGGACAGTCTACCAGTGTGGGTATCTATTTACCACACTAGGTAATTCCACAGAGATTTGTTTATGGTTATTTTACTAAGTACGTCGGACAGTCTGCCAGTGTGGGTATCTATTTACCACACTAGGTAATTCCACAGAGATTTGTTTACAGTAATTTTACTAAGTACGTTTCCCTAAAGGTTTGCTCTTAATGGACCAGGCAGTTTCATGTAAGCAGGCACCATAAACGCTTTGCTGATGTACATCAACTTGTAAACAGCCATTCTCCTGCCCATTCTTGTCCCAGCCCTCTGTGAGGCTGATAGGAGCCACCTTCCTCAAATAGTGTCAGTTTGCATGGTGACTCCATGAGGCACAAATAAGTTAACATACAAAGACCAATACATGTATTTCCCCATCTATCTGATGTTCTACTGCAGGAACCCAAGTCTCTAGAAGAGGCATATTCTATTTTCCCTTCTCTTTTGGTTAGGGTGATAGACAACACAGAAGATTCAAATCCTGGCTTGCCAGTACGACCTCTAAAAGGCCTCCCACATTAAATTACCAAGGAAAGCCAAGAGCTTTCTATCCTCAAGAAGTAAATCTGAACCTTAGTATGTAGCTTGCAGGCCACTCAAACAAAGTTATCATATAGTGAATTTCACTCAAATGAAATTGCTTCCAAACTCAAGCTTCTGGTTAGCAGATATAATATTCAGCACCCCTTAAGAATATGCTTCAAACAAAACAATGTTAAAAATGAGCAAAGTAAATGAAGATATATTTTATTATAGAGTAGTTTCAAAATGAATGGAGCCACTGCTCACCGTGCAATTCATGAGACTGATGCCTTAAATATTGATTTCCTAATCACTGTCATTGTAAGAAGGCATTCTGGGTTCTTTTTCCTCTGTCATAAATTCGACTTTAAACAGAGTAAGGAGCTTTTAGCAAGAAAATTTTACATCTGTTTATGTCTGAAATTAAAACCACAAGAATTGAAAGGGAGAAAAAAATAACCAAGGGGGTTTTCAAAAATTTAAAACTCTATCATGCATAAATAGAGCTCATCAAAGAAAGTAATTTCCCTGCAGAAAACACTCCATCTTTTGTTTTATGTAAGTTATCAACATGAATATTTTATTCTCAATGAAACCGCCTTTTCCCCTTTGTGTTTCATAGTTTTCACTTGGTGTCTCAAATAAATAGGCTTCCTTCTTTCCATCCCCCTCTATTATTCAGGTCAGTTGGCAATAAAATATTTTCCTTGCCTGGTGCAAGTGGTAATTATAGATTGAGCTTCATTAATTCAATGTTTTTTTTATTCTTTGTCCTATTGTATCTTGAAGTCTAGAAACATTAACCACTTGAATTTTCCCACAATATGCACAAAATCATTTTTTTCCAAGGTAGAGTACAATATCTAAAATATCTATCAAATTGAGAAGTGTATCTTGGCTTGGTTTCATTCTTGATCCAAGTGATGGAATGAAGATTCCATTGAATGGCAATTCCAGTGAGTGCAACTTACTATAGTCTGTCCAATCAGCCAACTGGATGAGGTAAATCAGACATTCTCATCCACATTAATCTTATAGGTTATGCTCAGATTCATTTGCATGGTACTGTCTTTTAGTGAGTGGTTCTGTCTTCTCACCTAAGGCTTATATATTCAAGTTACTTACTATATCTTCTTGCTCTTCATATACCTTGGATAATTGCATTGTGATGTATGGAATATCAAAGTGTGATTTATCTATATCAAAAGTGATAAGTTCCAGTCAGGATTAAAATTTACTGATAAATAGTTGTTTAAAAACCAAAGAAAATATAACTATTATTCTTATATTCCATGAGTCTAACAGACTGAATTAAGAAATTAGTTTTAATGTAGACTACAAATATGTTTGTACTCTTAAGCTTTGAACAGTGATGTATAGGTTCACTCCCTGTTTACAGATGTTTGGCTACATGAGAAGTCAGTTAGATCTTGTTTCCTATAATTTTGCAAAAGTTTCAAGTTCTCAAGCCCTCATAATTTATAAACGGGATGTTTTTCACATTGGTGATAATTACCTTTATATGAGACCATAGCATTCAAATCCTCGTGCAACCATTTTATATCTCACTTGCATAGCTGAAGAGGATATCATAATTCATCTGATATTTTTAAAAATTACTCTGATTATACTAGATGCTGATAGGACCCAAGCTGAATATTTAGAAAATAATTCTCTTCAAAAGGAGTGTAATGAAAGGAGAAAGTGTTATGCATTCTCTAACTTCCACATAACTCCATATATCTTATATCTTAAGACCATCATAAAACCAAAAAATGAAACATTGGAATAATAAATAAGAAAACATCAATCATATTTGATCTTGCTAGATTAGCTTACTTTTAAACACAGCCCTATAAATAGAGCAAATAGTCAGTGATCATAAACTACGTCAAGGCTTGAGTTTTTGACAAATATGATTTTTAGCTTCTTTCAGACTCTGGTTTCAGTATAGCATTGCCCTTTAAAAATGCAACAATAAATCACTACATATCTTACACTGTAATGTAAAAAATGACAAAACTACAGCATCATTCACATAAATAGAATGTTATGCTAATACTCAAATCTCTCACTCAAGGCAATAGAATTTAATTTTGAAGTAAGGCCGTTATTCATCCTTTCCATTAAGCACATTTCAAAAAAATAAATAAAGTGATTAAACTACATTGTCCCTATTTTATCCTGGTGATATGTTATTATAAATATTTCTCAGCACCTCTTAGTTGCATCATTCAAAATATAAATATAAGAGTAGCTAATGTGAAAAAATAATTTTTGTAAGTAACTGGATATTTCCTAATGTCACTTATAGGCCCATTCAATAAATTATGACTATGAAGCCAGTCTTTATTCACTTTTTAAATATAAGTTGTACATTGGAGATGCTTCAATTTAATTTTTCTTAGCAACATCTCATATCATATGGTTTCCTTTAAGGATAAGAACAATGATTTGTTAAATTGTTTACAGTAGAAAAATCATTGTCATTTAAGAATGTTATACAATTCTCTGAACCATCAAAAACATTTCAAACTAACTATAAATCATATCATGTATACAAATTTTTACTAAGATAAAAGGGTTTTAAATATTAAGGTATTTACATTATAAAAAAATAAAACTTCTCAAATCTATAGGAATAATGGTATTTCTTAAGATGACCTATTTCAGGGGCGCCTGGGTGGCTTAGTGGGTTAGGCCTCTGCCTTTGGCTCAGGTCATGATCTCAGGGCCCTGGGATTGAGGACTGGGAATGAGCCCCGCATCGGGCTCTGCCGGCAGGGAGCCTGCTTCTCCCTCTCTCTCTGCCTGCCTCTCTGCCTACTTGTGATCTCTGTCCTTTAATTAAATAAATAAAATATTTTAAAAAAAGATGACTTATTTCATTAAGATGATTTAAATTTCAGAAAATATATTTTCAGTGATGCTATTTAGAAATTTCTATAGAAATATAAAGATGGATGGAAATTAAGATAGACACACTAATGCTTCAGCAAGGCTTGACTTTAATTTGAACACATTTTTCTCTTCTTCATTCTTGAAGACCCCCTCTCCTCTTCACTTGCTTTTCTGTAGAATCCTTTGTTCCAGGAACTTGGTATTGATGTTGATATCCCTCTGATCTTAATGAATACTAAATAATGAGACTCAGATGACTGATGCTTGTGCTAGTCATGAGACCACCTTAAAGACTCAACCAACGCGCTGGCTGCAGGGGCCAAATTCTTACAGAAACCACACAGATCTTGTGTTTTCCTATAAAACTCCTCAGCCTTTTACCCCAGTGGGTATGCAATTTTGAAGGCATTAGCCTGCTATAGCCTCCTTTGGCTGGCAAAATAATAAAACTATCATTTTTCTTTATCTCCAAATTCTGTCTTCATGTTGTATTTCAGCTCAGTAGCACAAGGGTCAGTTTTCCACAACAATTTGATCAGCCATAAGGGGTTGTAAAATTATCCAGTAAAATCATCTTGATGCTTAGTTGGGCTACTAATAACGTACTTGTGCAAGTTTGGTTACTAGTAAGGAACCCAAATATAATATATCCATCAAATTAAATGTAGATAAAACATTTTCATTTAAAATTCTTCATAGCTGTCTCTACAATGTATATATTCATTGGACTCCAAACCTATCCTAGATATGTCCCACAAAAAATAAACTAAGAAAAACCAGTCATAAAAATATTTGCTTTACTCCATAATCAAGTGTTCTAGACAGATTTTAGTTTGGAAGTTTCAAAATTAGGTTCAAATGGAGTAATTAACTTTTTTTGTTGCTTGCTATACATTGCTCTTCACTCTGACATTTACATGCTTTTTTTTTATGTTTACATACTTTTAAATTTACCATCCTTTGTGTATGGATTTTTAGTATCTTAAAGCATTCATATGTATTTAATGAATTTTTTCAAATGTGTTGATTCTGTGTGAAAGGCATATGAGTTACTCCGAAATAACTAAAGAAAATAGCCACAGCACTCATGAAAATATAAACAATAGAAATCATAATAAGCACAATTTACCACGGGTAATTATAAATGATGATGTGTAATAGGATATACTATATAACGTGTTATAAAGAGAAGGTTGCTGTTCTCCCATTGAGTTGACATTCCATGAGAAAATTGGTATCACAAAAACTGAGTATAAGTGTTATTAATGATAGAATGATGATGTATCAGGGGCCCAAATTAATATTTTATGTCTGTATTTATCTGTCAAATGCAATATGGTTATTTATTAAGTACACTGTACATTAATAAATCATTATAGAACTAAATTTCTATAGGCCTCAAACACGTCATTATATTCTACACAAAGTACTGATATCTTATTCTTCTAGATATTTCTTAGTCTTTTGTCTTTTAGCTGAAGCATTAAATTGTTTGATCAGGTCCCTTTTTGTTAAAGATGGGCTAATCGTAGGCAAGAACTGAGAATTCTGTGTGGAGAAATGAGAGATAAAAAACTCTTTTTATGTGAAAACACAGAATTAATTGGTTTTGTCAGTGGTAGTCTAAGTTGATGTTGTGGTTCTTTCTGCAGAAGAAATGAGTGAAGAATCACTGGTTTTTACAAGCAGTGCTTTCAGCTCTGGTGGGACCAGGATTGAGCCTGAGCACAAATAAATAACTAAGAATGTGCCTTTTCTCCAGAGAAAATGTTCAGAAACATTCTTCATATCCACCAATACTTGTCACCAAACCTACCTTTCCAGCTGAAAAGAAATCAGTAATTGTCACTATTTGAAGTGCCCCTATGACAGAGCCAGGAACTGGCAAGTTGCTGCATCACCCACAGAGTCAGCAGGAAAATGCAAATGCCATTTATCTCAAGGCTGGAAACAAGGCAGATGATTTGGTACCTTCTGAACATCTAAATGATTTTCAGAGTTAGGGAAACAGGAAAACCAAAACCAGGAGAGAAAGAAGATAGTGAAGAAGATGGTCCTCAGAAGGTACAGATCAGAAAGAGAAGGAACAACTAAATAACAACCTGAAAAAGATTCTGCATCCATGGAAGAGAGCTGCCCTCTTAGTGGTGATAACAGGGATTAATATTTTAGCACTCTGCTGTCACCACATTCATAAACACTGTTGTCAAATGAATTCATTTTCACATGCATGTAACTGAGTTTGAAAAGGTACATACTTTAAGTAGTGATACACTGAAGCAACAAAATTAAGTCATGATAAAATGTTTGATAGTATAATGCTTATACTACTTTAATTATCAAATAAGATTTAATACTAATAGTGTCTTATATGATGCTTTTTTAAAAAATAATTATTCTAAGAAAAATTCTACAGTATTTATTCTTTTTACCTTCCTTTTGAAAAAAAAAATAGGAAGAAGATATATAAATTTCTCTGAAATTTCAAACCTCTAAGGCTGTGCTATGGGGAAATAAATAAGAGAATCAGAGTGTGGCAACTAAAGATATAATCAGCATAAGAATGTGCCAAACAAGAAGGAATATTCTGGGGCCTAAAAACCAGTAGCCAGTTTCATGGGAAACTAACCCTGTCATTCAACAGGCCCCATGCTTAGAAGGGCCCAGCACTTAGGACACCTTTATGAAATTATCAATCATTTCTAAGTAGTCTATATTTTCATTTTTCATTGGTCTTTCTTGAACGGGCTACAGCAAAATTCATTTTCTTAATAAAGGGGAACAGGCAAGTTGGAGAAGGTGAGTTTGAAGACTAGCTCTGTATGACCTCTGGAAACAATAGCAAGAAGCTTTCTGGAAAGGAGAGGAGGCTACTGAGACACCAGGGAACTGAAGCAAAGAGGGAGGATTGATCTGTGGGATTGCTGACAATGATTGTTAAAAAGATTATAATTTTAGATAACTACTAGTGTTAATGAGAAATGAATGGGTGAGGAGACAGTTACTGATTTTCCTCCCAAGTTTTAAGACAGATTCATAAAAAAGTGGCATTTTAAGAAATGACATGTCTAACACTTTGCAGTAGCTACAAAGTAATATTACCTAATAGATCCACACCATTCAAATTGGCAAATAATATGTTTTACAAAATATAAAGAAAAAATGTGTAGTTATTTGATAGATTTTTGGCATTTGAAATCCTGTATAAAGCCCCTAACAGATAAAGACAATTTCAAAATTTCAAATGGAGTGTGAAGCTGTGTCTTTAGCTTTGCTTTGACTTTGTGTAAAGCAAACATGACTATAAAATTTTACTAAATCCTTGCAAACAGAATCCTTACATACACTCTACATTCATATGTGCTTTTTATTTTTGATAAGCTCTCATATAATTCTATAAAAGATCATCCCATAAAATGAGAGTGGTTGCAGCATCTACCATTTTAGCAAAAATATTTTTATGTAAATCTTAAAATCATCTTTCTACTTTGAATACTACCTAGTTAACTTAGATTTATGGAAAATAAAAAGTAGATTAGCACAGAGCAAAATTATTTCAATGAAAAATCTTTTTTCTTAAAATTACTCTGGTCTTCTGCCTTCAGCTCAGGTCATGATCCCAGGGTCCTGGGATCGAGACCCTCGTGAGGCTCTCTGCTCAGCAGGGAGCCTGCTTCCTTCTCTCTCTCTGCCTGCCTCTCTGTCTACTTGTGATCTCTGTCTGTCAAATAAATAAATAAATAAATAAAATCTTTAAAAAAAATTACTCAGGGCTTTAGTTTGAAAAAAACTCTTTGTCATGTAATAGTACATGTTACAAATGGAGGTGATTATAACTTTATTCTAAACAATGATTCAACTGATTCTACATTAAGGTAAGATGCCAGTATAATAGAATTTAATAGATTTTTGTTAGAAAAAAACTCAATTCTCAAATACATAATGCCCAGGCTAAAATAAATAAATAAATAAACAAACAAACAAATAAATAAATAAATGAAATCCCTTATTGAAGACAACAAAAACTTAAGGAAAAAAATGAGGTAGAATAAGAAATAATGCTGTACACTAGGCCTAACAATCCACTTGCATCCATATGTATATATGGGTTAACTGTTAAATATAAAAATTTTACAGAAGATATAACCACTCCTACTATTCTTAATCTCTACTCACAATATATGGAAAGTTTCCTGAGTGGTAAAAAGAAGACAAGAAGCCCAGGGATTACTTTTTCATTCTCTTAACAAAGCGTAATCAATAATGACAGATTGAATCAAACTTTCCCTCACTAAAACGGTTGCTTACTAGATGGGTGGGTGGATAGATTGACCAAGGAGTCTCCTCAAAGGGTACAGGCTTTGGAACCCAGCATACACTTGTTGTACACCTTGAACATTGTTGATTATGGCTGTTTGACTTTAGCATTTTTTAAAATCTTCTCCAAGTCTTATATATAGTATCTATAAAACAGGGTTTATAACCTTATTTTAAAGACATTATAGGAGTGCCTGAGCGGCTCAGTCGGTTAAGCATCTGACTCTTGATTTCAGCTCAGGTTGTGATCTCAGGGACCTGAGATGGAGCCCTGTGCTGGGCTCTGCTGGATGTGGAGCCTGCTTAAGAGTCTCTCTTTCCCTGTCCTTCTACATTATGTTTAATGGCAGGGATGCATCATTTTAGTATCATATGCAATGGTTTTATTGTCCTAAAATTTTGTGGGCTCCACCTTTTCATCTCTCACTCTCTCCCCTATCCCCTAGTGTTAGGGCTGTTAGGCAACACTGTGTTAGGATTGTTAGGCAACCACTGATCTTCTAACTGTCTCTATAGTATTATCATTTCCAGAATGTCATACAGTTGGAATTCACAGCATGTAAACTTCTCAGATTGACTTCTTTCATTTAATAATATGTTTAAATTTCCTCCATGTCTTTTCATGGCATGATAGCTCATTTCTCTTTAGCACTGAATAATATTCCATTGTCTAGATATACCACAGTTTCTCCATTCGCTCAATGGAAGGACACCTTGGTTGCTTCCAAATTTTGACAATTATGAATAAGGCTGCTGTAAGTATCCATGTGCAGGCTTTTATGTGGGCATATGTTTTCAACTCCTTTGGATGAATATCAAGGAATGTGTGATGCTTAATTTTATATATCAGTCTGACTGGATATATGGATGTCCAGATAGCTGGTAAAATATTACTCCTGGGTATGTCTGTGAAGGTATCTCTGGAGGAGATTAGCCTTTGAATCTGTAGACTGGGTAAAGATGTCCCTCACCAGTGTGGGTGGGCATCATTCCATCCCTCAAGCTTCCAAATAGAACAAAAAGTTGCAGGAAAAGCAAATTCTGTGTGCTTAAGCTGAAAAACCCATCTTTTCCTGCCTTCAGATATCAGAGACTCTGGTCCCCAGACCACTGGACTCAGACCAGGACTTATGCTGTTAGCCTCCCCATTTTCAAGCCTTTGGACTTGGGCTGAATTACACTGCCAGCTTTCCTGGTTCTCTAACTTGCAGACTGTAGATACCGGCTCTTTACAGCCTCCATAATCAGGTTAGCCAATTCCTTAAAAAATCTCCTCTTATGTATGTAAAACTATATATTTCTACATTTATCTATCTTCTATCAGCTCTGTTTCTTTGTAGAACCTTGACTAATTAATACACAGAATGATGTATACGGAGATATAACACATAGATACATAGAATGATAACAGTATGTTTAGCTTTATAAGAAACTACTAAACTGTTTTTCAAAGGTGGCAGTACCATTTCGTATTCTCTTCAGCATTGAATGAGAGCTCTTATTGCTCTACATCTTGCCAGCATTTGGTGTTGTCAGTGTTTTGGATTTTGGCCATTCTGATAGGTATGTAGTGGTATCTCATTGTTATTTTTTTTTAAAGATTTTATTTATTTATTTAACACACACACAGACACACACACACACACACACACACACACAGATCACAAGTAGTCAGAGAGGAAGGCAAAGAGAGAGGGGAGAAGCAGGTTCCCTACTGAGCAGAGAGCTAGATATGGGGCTCGAGAACCCTGAGATCATTACCTGAGCTGAAGGCAGAGGCTTAATCCATTAAGCCACCCAGGTGCCCCATCGCCCCATCGTTGTTATTTCAATTTGCATTTCCTCAATGACAGATGGTGTGGGATACATTTTTCATGTGATTGTTTGCCATCTGTATATCTTTGGTGAGGTATCTGTTAAGGTCTTTTGCCCATTTTTTAATCAGGTTGCTTGTGTTCTTATTATTGAATTTTAAGATATCTTTTTTTTTTAATTTTTTATTATTTATTTAACAGAGAGAGTAGGCAGGGAGGCAGGCAGAGAGAGAGGAGGAAGCAGGCTCCCTGCTGAGCAGAGAGCCCGATGCAGGATCCCAGGACCCTGGGACCATGACCCAAGCCGAAGGCAGAGGCTTTAACCCACTGAGCCACCCAGGCGCCCCATTTTAAGATATCTTTACATATATATATATTTTTTTAGGTAACAGTCTTTTGTTAGATGTGTATATTGCAAATATTTTCTCCTAGTCTCTGGTTTATTTTCTCATCCTCTTGGCATTTTCACTTATAGAGCAGAAGTTTTTATTTTAATGAATCCAGGTTATCAATTATTTTATTGATTGTCTTTCATTTTATGTCTAAAAAGCCATTATCATACCCAGTCATCTATATTTTCTCCTATGCTACCTTCTATGAATTTATAGATCTATATTAGGTCTGTGATCTATTTTGAGTTAATTTTTGTGAAGGTATAAGGTCTGTGTCTACATTCATTTTTTGCATGTGGATAGCTAATTGTTCTAGCACCATTTGTTATAAAGCGTATCTTCGCTCCATTGCACTGTCTTTGCTCCTTTGTCAAATATCAATTGACTACATTTATGTGCACTATTTCTGGGCTCTCTATTCTGTTCCATTGATCTGTTTGTCCGTTCGTTTGCCAATGCCCCATTGTCTTGATTATCATAGCTTTGTAGTAAGTCATGATGGTAATGTCAGTCCTCTAGAAATAGAATTTAGTAAGAGAAAGACTAAGCTGTGGCATTAAAAAGCTGGAATTAATTCTGATTTGATAGGTGGGGAAATATAGTATTAAAAATAAATAGGATATTATGGAAAAATATTTTCATTTTATGCATTTTCATTTTATGCACATTTCACCTACCTGAAATAAGCAAAACCTGGGATATTTTAGACAGAAGTAACTAAATTCTACATGCTCCTCCTTAGATACATTATCAGAAAGAACTAGTGACTTGAGCTTGTGTCCATTTCCCTGCAAAAATAGAACAATCTTTCCCCTTATCTCTATCACTAGAATAGTATGATAAAAGAAGATAAAACAACGTGCTTGAAAGTACTTTGAGCTCTTTGAAAGGTTTGATACCTGTGTTTGTGTACATAAGCTCCTTTTCCTTCCTGAGGGGCCATGATATTATTTTGATTCTTTCTTCAAGTGCTGTTTCTGGACATGCTCTCACCCACTTCACTATCACTCTAATAACTCCACTCCCGGAAATTACTCCTTATGTCTGCTGCTCCAGCAGTAATGATGGAATAGCTCACATAATTCAAAATCATGGATTTCAATATTTTATTCTGGACTCTATCCATGTGCAGAAACTTAAATGAGTGGCACCAAAAATATCTTTATTTATAATAAATTGCTTTACCCAGTAAGGTCAAATTACTCTCCTTGTGGCATTATCTTGAATACACTTAAAGAATTAAATGGATGACCTTTTTTCTTTTTTTTTTCCTTTTTCTCCATTTATCTGATTAAGGTCATGCCTCATTTTAAAAAATCATATTTTAGATGTTTTATGAACACAACTGTGTCAAACTCGATTTTTGCCAAAGTTAAATCACTCCTAAAAAAAAATAAGCATGGGATAAATGGATATTAATGGTTACTTTAATAGCTAATAATCAGATTCAGGATTCAGTGTAGGCCCAGAGTAAAAAGGTATATGTCTTCTTGATGTTAAAATCCTGAGATAGTCTCCTTTCCCCTTGGTTTGGTGTATTGTAAGACCAGAAGTTTCCTTTTTATGACACAAGAAGCTCTTTAGTGCTTTGCAGTGGGGCATATAAAAATATCAATTCTCCAAATACAGAAAAAAATAATTCTGATGTTCACAAGCACTAGCAATATTTCTATTATTAGAGCCTTGATAATCAGGTCATTGTCTCTACAGAACTGCATTAACAGTCTTTTTTGCACTGTTTTTGCTCCAGAAAACAGTATCCCCAGAAATCCCCTGGCATTATTTGCCATCATCTTGACATATTGCTACTTCTACAGGTTAGAAATATTTGCATCATTGACATATATCTCCATAGACGTGCCAGCTTATTTCATTTGACATTGTAACATCATGTCTATGGATTTATATTATAAAAATCTCATGAGAATGTCAATGACACAAAATCCCATTACAGTGAAGGAGAATTAGTGACATTAGAAAAAACATTGTGAAAAGTGACTAGAATACCTCATTTTGGGGAGCTTTGTTTCACAAAAACGGCAAAGCTCCTGATTTTTAAATTAATTTAAATTTGTTTAAATTTAAATAAATTTCTATGTGTTTTTTTAAAAATATTTTTACTATAAAACACAGACTTAAAAGAAACTAAGAAAATAGGTTGAATGAAAAATTGGATACTTTTTGTTTCAGCATTGTAATTCCTTTCACTGACTTAATGACAGTGCAACTCAGGAAGGAAAACAGGAGGGAAGGAGGGAAACCTCATTCACTTGTCACTGTTCCAGCATACAACTCCACAGCAAAAGCGCAGAAAATCTGGTATGGATTAAGACAGGGTATTGAAAACTTAAGCCAAATACTATTTCTGGTACTAATAAATTAGAGTTCACCAGGTTGATTTAAAACTGTCTGAGGATAAAACTCAACTTCCTCAAATGTCACCATAGATAAAAGGGTTCTCTTCTCTCACTTATATTTTTATCTTATTTTATTTTAATTTCATTTTGAGGTATGACATCCTGCCCGTCACTTGGTTACACCATGGGACAAATGATTTAGTGACAGCTACAGGAAGCCTCCACCATGGTTACTCTCACTCACAGCATGAAGGAAAATGAGCTGGATGCTTTTCAGTTGTCAGGACAGGACCATGAATCTTTCAGATGTCCATAAGTTCACATGCTGCTAGCCAAATTACTTTTATTTCCCTTACTGATATGGATATTACTGTGTAAGTTTCCCTAGGCTTTCTTGCTTTTACGCAAACTTGGGGTGGACGTTTTGTGAAAAAGGGACTCCATGTGAGTTTCTCTTTTGAATTTATGCAGTGTGGGAGAAGCACACAATCATTGATAGCTTGGGTGACAGAGAGCACCATGCACATTACCACTTGTCTATTTGGTGATTTAAAAGCACCTCCTGGAGACTACCACTGATATTAGCTCAGTTACTTTATCATATACTTCAGTTATAAAATATATGTATTGTGAAGACAGAAAACTTGTAAATTTCTAATATTTTTAAATCTTAAAAAAAAAACAATCCTAGAAATGTTGCATTCAAAGACAAGTTCAGTTCTCAATAGTTAAATGATGGATATGGTATTTTGATAACAAATCATTGTTATTAGGGCCCTCCTAGGGGAAGGAGGGTAGCTTTTGTAGTCAGACATAAATGGCGTGCAGTTGTGGTCCTCTATTTTGTAGCTGAGGGATATCAAACAATGGAAGGAATAGTATTAATTCTCAGTACAACTTTCAGACTTAAATGAAATTATATGTATATATATAAAGCGAGGAACTTTGAAATAAAGTTTGCAATTCAATTTGAAAGCTTCTTTGCATGTCAATCAGGACAACTGAAGTTATTCAGCAGTAAGCAACACTCTCTCATACTTCAGTAACTTAAAAAACAAAACGTCATCTCTTTTCATACCAGATTTCCACCACATATCAACTGAGGGCTCTTCTTTATGTTGTCATTGTCCTCACCCTCAGAGCCTAGCTACTAGAAGAGCCTCTACCTGGAACATTGCTGTTTTTAATAGCAGGGAGAAAAAGAAACTGACTAATCTCACAAAGAGAAAAACAGCCTGAGAAGACACTAGTGTTTATAACTTCTTGGACAGGAGTGGTCATATGCACCACACAAAGCCAAGGGAGACAGCAAGTGAAATTCTGACACATACCCAGAAGAACTGGGCTATTTGGAAAATGGCACTACTCACTATCAGACTATAAACTTTGTTGTTACTGGTGGCAGGGGCATCTAGAACACTTCCATGTTCTTAGCAGCTAGTACAGAGCCTGACACTTAGAAGTAGCCCAGAAAAGAGTTTGAGTGAAGGAGTGTATTGCTGGAAATGAAGCTGAATGGCAATAATTTTAAAAGCTATTTTCTTCGTAACCTTAGACTACCTGTTGAGGAAAGGCTGAGATTTGCAATGTGTAGAATCAAATGAAATTGGCTTGCACTGCATGGCAAGTTATAATCAATAACCTCCCATTCCTTATTTTTAAAATGTAAATGAAACCACCTGCCCTAGGGTAGAATGCAAAAGTACTTTTTAAGCTGCAATATGCTTATAATATTAAATAGATCTCGTTTTTGCCAACCAGAATAAAGCCACACAAGAAAACCCAGCTGGGATAGGTTTATAATCCAAATAAAAACTCAAAATCACAATTATCATCACAGATGGAAATCTGCAGCTCTGGATAGTGTCACCGTGGATAAATCCAGGAGCAAAGAAGATTGACTGGGGAACATAGATCTCCTCAACTGAACACTCTTGAGTCCCCATGTCCTCCCGGTTTTTCCCATGACTGTCTGCCAACATCCTATGTGTCATCTTGCAGTCGGTTCACTGACACCCGTAGCTCAGCCGAATAAATGAATCAGTAAACAATGAAAAATATGTTGAAGCATGCTGTCAATTAAGGATTAAATGTAAGTTGGCTAGAATTACGGAGAGAAGGAAAGAGGATAGGGAAGTATAAGTAGAAGTGTGTGTGAATGGTGAAATATGACGTTCTACATAGAGGATCATAGGACAAGCCGAGGAAGGATTGTTACAATGGAGACGTTCAGACTAAGATGGACAAGATCTATGTTCAAAGCACAGACACACACAGGATTTTAAAAAGCCAAGTGTTGTTTTAAGCAGTGTTTTAGGATTCTGTAAAGCTGATGACTGACCCAAACTCTAAAATCTAAGCAATTAGAGACACATGTATGGGGGGCTTAAGGTTCAGCCATTCGGCGGCTTTTCTGAGAACTGGCAATATTCCCTGGGTAATTGGATAGCATTGCCTGCTGCTTTTATATCTCATCTCACTTAGGCATGTATTTGATATTCAGAGAAAATTCAGGGTAACTAATGAATGCTGCAAGCACAAATGAATATTATTTTTATGCAAATTTTTTGGCAACTGCGTAAAACATTTGGAGAGAGTAACCCAGCGTCAGAAGCATGGATGGAGAGCAGAGGCTTTGCATTCTAATCATATGCCTGCCTCCAGCTCCATACTTAATCTACTTGGGTCTCCCCCCCCGTCTTCTGGCTGTACCATCTGGCTAACCGAACTAAGAGTTTTCATGGTATATGTTATCTGACAATAGAATAGTGATCACTTAAAATTCTAATAAAGAACTATCCAAGAACTGAGTAATAAATCAAAGCCCCTGTTTTTGTCTTCTAAACATCGTGAACTCCTCGGTGGCTGCTGGGCATCCCATTTACATTCCAGATCCTTTTACAAGGCAGTAAAATGTGGATAAAATGAGCAAAGAATTTGAAGCCAGAAAATATTTAGGCTTTGTTCTAGCACTCACTAGCAAGATCTGACTGAATCACTCTAGGTCATCACTTAAATAATGTTAGCTACATCAAATTTTTACAAGAGTGTAAGAAAGTGCTGCCTGCAGTATTATAAGCATAATTCATGTAAACATTTCTATACACTCCACAGCAATATACAAACATAAGAAAAGT
Organism: Taxidea taxus jeffersonii; assembly: GCA_003697995.1. Classification (NCBI taxonomy): domain Eukaryota; kingdom Metazoa; phylum Chordata; class Mammalia; order Carnivora; family Mustelidae; genus Taxidea; species Taxidea taxus. The sequence goes on from RCUC01102159.1 coordinate 21,004, forward strand.
TATAAAACGTTAGTGGCACAAAGGTTTTAAGAAATAGTTCTAAGAAATCACTGAGGTGTCTGAACATAGTAAGATTTTTGCTACTTACATACTAATGTAAATCTCACACTTATCCAAGATATGGATAAGTGGTCATCATGTAGAAAACGTTTCGACAAATATACTGAAGGTCAGATCCACTACGGTAAGTGGATCTTGGGGTTGAAATGGTTGACAAAAATAGCGGTGTCAACAAATTTTTGTTGCATATATTTTAATGTTAACTTCATTCATAAAAATATGAATGATCTGTGAAATAATCAAATAGTAACTCTATAACTCTGTTACTCTGCTTTTTGATATGCTTACTATCTAATGCTTATGCTTTTTTTGGAATGTGTTTAATTTCCCAAATAGAATTTTTAGGTTTGTATTTCATTTGCAGGATATGTTGATTTGTGTTAGTTACAAAATATCTCAATCAATAACAAGGTCTAATATATTGGCCTCAGTTCTGGAAGCACCAACAGAAATAATCTAGTCTTTATGTTAGGTCTTTCATAAGCAAAACCATAGCTAACATTTACTGAGTGTTTACTATGTTCCATATGCAGGGTACTGTGTGCCTCTGTGTGTGTGTGTGTGTGTGTGTGTGTGCGTGTGTGAAGTTTCATTTAACCATCAGAAGGGGGGTGCCTGGGTGGCTCAGTTGGTTAAGTGTATGCCTTCAGCTCAGGTCATGATCCCAGGGTCCTGGGATGGAGCCCCATGTTACTGGGCTCTCTGTTCAGTGGGGAACCTGCTTCCCCCTCTCTCTCTGCCTGCTGCTCTACTTACTTGGGAGTGCTGGTGCTCTTACTCTGTCAAATAAATAAATAAAATCTTTAAAAAAATAAAAATAGTAAAATTAATAACCCTCAGGAGAGCCCCATAATTAGATAAACAGACTTGTTCAAGGTCACTCAATCAAGATTTGTCTCTAGAAACTTCTTCAGTTGACTAAGAAACTCTCTCTCTGCATCACACCTGAACTTTGGTGGTTAGCCAGCAGGATGCTGGCACATGACAGTGATTTAAGAACATAAAAAGAGAGAATGATCTTCTGTCTGTGGGTATGCCGCAAATAAACCATAACAAAGTGCCAAATGGAAGGTGAATGTTCCTTTTATGAAATGGTTTTTATAAAGAGGACAAAGGGACTTAATTCATATTCAAAGCAAAGCCCACATTTTAGGAACAGTTAAATGCTGATTACTCTTCCACAATTCTGTTTTAATTAAATACTACCATTAAGAACCATACTAAATAATGTGCTAATATTTCAATTTGTGGACAACATATTAATCTGAGGTTCTCTGCCATTCAAGTATTAAAAAGTTGGACTTTGAAGTGCAGGGGTTTTTACAGAACTGCCCCTTCTCCTCTCACACTCTGAATACAGAGACACAGCACATAAATTCTGTGTTCACCTAGAACTGGGATGAGACAGCCTATCTCAGGGCTGCATGTACACAAATTCAAACGAAGAACACAAGTGATGAACAATAAGAATGGAGCCATACAGTGGGTTCTGGCATCGGCACCGACGTGACTGGCCTTGCAATGTATTGCTCTATACACGGTGACATTGCAAGAGACCAGAAAGTTCATGATCAATCCGTTATTGAACAGAACATAAAATACAACTGGGAGAATGGAAGTGATTTGCAAGAGATCACATAGAATATTGATGTTAAAATAAAAGAAAAAAATCAAAATTTTAAGCAATTCACATTATTTTAATGGATATTAGTTCGTACCTCTGTAAAATGAAAAATGTTAGCAAGGTAACTTCTTAGATACATCTAACACAAAAGGCTATAGTTGCTGTGTAAGGTCTCATGGAAAATGTGTGTGTACAAAAAACAATGAGCTAAGGGACTTAGACTTTAGAATTGAGCGACCTACTCTCTCAGAGCCTTGGTGTCCTCATATTATACAAGGTGTGGGCGTGCGTGCACATGTGTGTGCATATGTGTGCTCTGCCTAGTTTGTGTGATTATTCCAAAATTCACAGGATACAAAGTATTGGAAGAAAATTACAGTGTCTCATTTGGTCCTGTCATCAGTATTTCAATAGAGCATTGGTTGCATGAACTTTACATGGTTAAAATAATCCCATTTCTTCAGAAGACATAGCTATTTTTTGGTCAAAACGTAAGAGTTACAGAGACAAGTCTGGATCAGTGTGTATGTACTATAGGACTCAAATTTGTCTTATTTTCTGGACTTGGTATAAGTAGTCATCAGACTTATCATATAGCAAACTTTGAAGGAGGGTAAAAGTCTTCAATGTTTATGAGTCACAAGGGTG
>ML097345.1:0-11148 GCA_003697995.1 Taxidea taxus jeffersonii
CCGTAATGAAAACGAGACCTCAGTGTATTGAATGAGAAGACTTAGATTCTAATGATCCTATCACTCTTTAAGCCCTAAGTAGATTTTTTGTATTTTTAGCAGGAACATACAGAAAATGGTATGGGAAATTCTATTTTTCTCACTCTGTGTAAGTAAAATTGAAACTGCAAATGATATGCACGTTCATAAAACTCCAATTTCACACATTAACACAGGAAGAATAAAATATTTATGTAGCACTTTAGTGTGGCAGTCCTGAAACTGTCTCTCAGTGTTCATTCTCTTTCTTCCCTAGTAACAGAATTTTTACCTGGACACATAGCTGTTCAGATTAAACATTACATTTCTCAGCCTCCCTTTTAGCTACCTCTGGTCATAGGACTTTATTCTAGCCAACAGAATGTGCGTGGGGAGGGGTACAAGTACTAAAAGCAAAGGGGCTTGCTCTCCCTTTTCTCTTCTCATTTTTAAAAATAACTGGATGGCATGTGAGCTACGGCGGTGAGCTATCTTATGCCATACACTGCTTCAGGAGTCTTTGAACCATGGGTGCCTGGGCCCCTAACAACTTCACTACACAATCATGCAGATTTTTACATGAAAGAGAAGTAAACCATCTTGTTTCACCCATGTCACCTGTAGATGAACTCATATTCCAAATAAAAGATTTAGGGATGCTGAATTTTTATCCTCTAGCTTCTCTTTCTCCTTAACTACATACCTTTATTTTGTTTTAAATGCTTACTCTAGGGGTGCGTGAGTAGCTTAGTCAGTTAAGCGTCCAACTCTTGATTTCTGCTCAGGTCATGAGCTCAGGGTCCAGAGATCAAGCCCCACTTCGGGCTCCATGCTGAGCATGGAGTCTGCCTGAGATTCTCTTCCTCTCCCTCTCTTTCTGCCCGCCCCCACTCGCTCTCACACATTCTCTCTCTCAAAAAAAAATTAATAAATGCTTACTCTAGTTAGATTTTACCAACTACCTGATGGACCATATCATAAAGGCAAAGCCAGAAGTAACATCAGTGGCTATGTACTCATACTCTTGGTAGAAGCACTCCTTCTAACTTTCCCCACCTGAAATCAAGAAACCTATCAGAACTAGAGCAAAAATAGCATTAGAAATTGTACATGGGTGGCGCCTGGGTGGCTCAGTGGGTTGAAGCCTCTGCCTTCGGCTCGGGTCGTGATCCCAGGGTCCTGGGATCGAGCCCCGCATCGGGCTCTCTGCTCGGCGGGGAGCCTGCTTCCTCCTCTCTCTCTCTCTGCCTGCCTCTCTGCCTACTTATGATCTCTGTCAAATAAATAAATAAAATCTTTAAAAAAAAAAAAAGAAATTGTACACGGATGTGGAGGCAATATTTTGTCATAATGTTCTTGAGAGTGTCAGGGAAGTGGTTGCAAAAGATGGTAGAAATATTTTTTTAATGGAAAAATAAAATTAAACCTCATTCTTGGTATTTGCGACATGATTTTAGGTAAGAAATCCTACCCCATACTCAAGTATCCAAAAGAAACAAGAGAAGATGAATAGGGGAAAAGGTAATACTAGGAAAACATAACACCACTCCAAAATAGTACTCAGGGAACAAAAGAACCTAAGATTTAAATGAATAACCTTTCCTATAATTGAAATTTCTGAAATCATGAGCTTTTCTTTCATCATATTAACATAAACTTGTTACCAGAATTCATAAACTTTCTTAAGATTAAAGCAACTGAATCTAGTAAATAGCACTTTCTACTCTTATTAGACCATAAATATTATTAATATTAGTTTGAAATATTTTGAAGTAAATTTTTGGTTAAAACCCAAAGTCATACTGGATAAGAGAACAAGAAAAATAATTTTAAAAACATGTAACTTGAGCTTTACCAAACTTATTCTGGTCATATTACAGGATTGGGTTTTTTATACATAGTGGTTTGGGTTTTCATTTTCACAAGTATCTAAATAGACATGACCTACAGTGAAGTTCCCCACTCATGATTTTAAAATATATTAGTAGAGCACATCAATTGAGCAAAGAGGTTCTTTAAAAGAACAGAGTACTAAGATAAAAAATAACACTGAAGAATTAATCATAAAGATTTTACTTTAAGGTCTATGAAATTAAGGCTACAGATTCTTCCCAAGAAAATCAGAATATTAGGGGTCCAAAGTATCACAGAGATAATCCACTTTACTATGTCCATTGTACATATAAGCAGACTTAGGTACAGAAAGGCTAAACACCCTGCCAAATGTCACATAACCAGAAAGCAGCAAAGCCAGGTCATGTGATCCCACTTCACTATTTTTTTCCACTATACCATTATTCACAGAAAAAAACTCTGAAACTGACAAATGTCAAAAATTTTAAAATTACTTGTAATTTCCTAAAATATTTGAGTTTATTAAAAAGATTAATTTTATTCTGCTACTATTATATATGTATTTGCATTCAATTCAATAAAGTTAAAACACAGAAATAAATGTTAAAGTAACAGGTATTGTCAAAATACTCACAAATCCAAAAAGCAGGTACAGGTTAAGGGGATGCTTATGTCTGTTTACAGTCAATACTAAAATCAAACTCAAAGATCCAAGGGCAAACACCAAAATTAAGGCAGGACTGAAAGACAAAATTGAAAGCATTTTTAAGTTTAAAAACAGTATAAATAGTGGGGTGCCTGGGTGCCTGGGTGGTTCAGTGGGTTAAGCCTCTGCCTTCAGCTCAGGTCATGATCTCTGGGTCCTGGGATCAAGCCCCGCATTCGGCTCTCTGCTCAGTGGCGAGCCTGCTTCACCCCCGCCCCCCACCTAACTCTCCGCCTGCTTGTGATCTGTGTGTGTGTGAAATAAATAAATAATCTTTAAAAAATAGTATAAACAGTACTAACCAATTTAATAAAATTAACCAATTTAATAAAATAGTAATAACCAATTTAATAAAATATTTTGTTTGTGAAGGCAAGAAAAGGAAATCTGGAAGGAACGACACCAAACTGTCAAAATAAATGATTTTTCCATCAGGGAATTTGAGGAGTGTGAGCTGGCGAGGAGCAGCAAGACAAAGAAAAGAGCCCACAATGAATGAGGAAGACTTTTCCTTTTTACTTCATGAAATTCTATTGTATTTGAATAATTTCTACAACTACCAGTGTTTTAACAGAAATACAATAAAGAATAACTACTAAACAGTAAAGTAAATTTTATATACATTTACTATATAGCTGTAATCTAAATTAAAGAACTTGAGCCCAAAGAGCAAACTCATTTTTTTTTGTAGGGGGAGGGATGATAGAAATTGTCTACTTCCAAGAAAATATTCACTCTTTATTTTTCCTTTAATATACAAAAACTACATAACTTTTAGCCATGGAAATCATTATTTGGAGGTCAGATCCTAAACAAATTAGGGATAAACCATACAAAGCTCCTTTTTCTCAGTGAAATTATCTTAGTCATGAGCCAACATTAAGAAAAATTACATATACATTTATTAAGTACCTTTATTTTTCAAGCTGTCTTAGGCTTGGGGGACTAGGCATAGATGTAATAAAAGCAAAAAATAAACAAATAAGTAAATAAAATGTCAAATAGTTGCATACAGTAAAAATTCTTACTACTACCTGAGGAGATGAAGGTTTAAACCTACAAAACTGTAAGCTAAAAAGTTCAGAGGTAAATACCACGTTGCAAGAACATTTTCTCAAAACTAGTCTTCTGTGTAAGAGTTAATAATGTTTTTTACATTCTAACCTCAGGAGTTAATAGAAATATTTGCTTATAATATGTCCTCTCCAACTACCATATGATCTCCCTGATTCGAGGAAGTAGAGATGCAATGTGGGGGGCCTGGGAGGTAGAAAAAGAATAAATGAAACAAGATGGGATCAGGAGGGAGACAAACCATAAGAGACTCTTAATCTCCCAACACAAACTGAGGGTTGCTGGGGGGAAGGAGGTCGGGAGAAGGTGGTGGGGTTGTGGACATGGGGGAGGGCATGTGCTATGGTGAGTGCTGTGAAGTGTATAAACCTGGCGATTCACGGACCTGTACCCCTGGGGCTAATAATACATTATAATTTTATTTAAAAAATTTAAAAAAATAATATGTCCTCTCGATCATAAGTAGCAGCTGGAAAGGTTTCAGAATCATCAGCTTACCTTTCATGTACAACTGTCCGTATAGACTCAAAGTATAAAAAAAAAGCAGCTGTCACTGTAGTTAAGAGAATTTGCAGAGAAAGGATGCTGTAGACTTTTCTTAGAAAGGCTGAAAAAGAAAAATAAGTATACATGATTATTTTCTTAAGCATTTATCATAGAACAGCAAGATCAAATCTCTTTTTAGAAACAGTAAATTTTTATATATAATCTTTAAATCTTAATCCAAATAATGTAGTCTGTAACTTAAACAACAATTAAAAAAAAAAAAAACCAAGAAAAACACTTCCAAAGAAATCACAAATTGTAAATGACTGTGAGTTTAAAAAAAATTAATAGCCCCGGGACCCCTGGGTGGCTCAGTCGGTTAAGCACCTGACTTCAGCTCAAGTCATGATCCCAAGGTCCTGGGATAGAGCCCTGCATCAGATTCCCCGCTCAGCAGGAAGCCTGCTTCTCCCACTCCCTCTGCCTACTGTTCCTTCTGCTTATGCTCTCTATCAAATAAATAAGTAAAATCTTAAAAAAAAATTAATAGCCCATAATGAAAATATTTTCAGCAATGGGGCGCCTGGCTGACTCAGTTAGTAGAGCATATGACTCTTGATCTCCGGGTTGTTGCATTCAAACCCCCTGTTGGACACAGAGCTTACTTTAAAAAAAAAAGAAAAGAAAATGCTTTCCTCAAAATAAAAAGTCTGAAACACGTATTTGTACACAGCAGCATACAACAAAGCAAAAGATTAAAAATAGAACATTTCTAGGGATGCCTGGGTGGCTCAGTGGGTTAAGGCCTCTGCCTTCGGCTCAGGTCGTGATCCCAGGGTCCTGGGATCGAGCCCCGCATCGGGCTCTCTGCTCGGCGGGGAGCCTGCTTCCTCCTCTCTCTCTCTCTGCCTGCCTCTCTGCCTACTTGTGATCTCTCTCTCTCTCTGTCAAATAAATAAAATCTTAAAAAAAAAAAATAGAACACTTCTAAATAACAAATCTATCTTGAGACTGAAAACCAGGAAGAGAAGGCATATGGTTAGATATAAATTTTAAAAAAGAAATCTGAATTTCCAAGTAGTACAAATGCTTCCTCAAAATGAAAACTTATCCTTAAAAGGCAAATAATACCTAAACTTACTTTTACTCACCTCCTTTTATTTCTCACATATAGCACCTCTGCCTCTAGTTTCTTCTACACAAAAGAAATTCTTACTTTCAGTGTATTTAATTATTAACATCTGTAAATCAACTCTAAGGCCTAACAATTAAAAAACTTAAAGTCATCTGCCATACAGATGATATAAATACGGTGAACACCCAACTCACCACCAGTTTCAGAAAAAAAGACATTGTTTCCACCTTTTCTATGTACACATACTGATAGTAACATCCTTCTCCCCTCACCCCCTTAGCTGCTAATCTTTCAACATTCAGCCTTTCTCATTTCCCCAGTCTGAATTAAATGCTTCTTCTGTTCCCAGGAGACCCTAAACATACATTTAATTGCTTCATTTTATAATTAATAAGCCTACTGGCCCTTAACTCTCATCAAACTCTAAAGACTAAAAATCTCCCTAATAACAGGGAACATGTCTCACTCATTTTTGTACCCCAAACACCCAGCCAAGTGGATGGCACACAGTGTTCAGTACATTTTATTTGCTTTTTAATTATTTGTACTGAATTTATGAAAGATGAATTTTGCCACTCAATTGTATTACTCTAGAACAATAGTGGAGCCACGTAACTTTGGTAGAGCACCGACTGTGCTTAGGGAGGCAGTAAAAACATTGTTGAATGGGGGTGCCCGGGTGGCTCAGTCGGTTAAGCAGCTGCCTTCAGCTTGGGCTATGATCCCGGGGTCCTGGGATCGAGCCCCACATCGGGCTCCTTGCTCAGCAGAGAGCCTGCTTCTCCCTGCCACTCTGCCTACTTGTGCTGTTTGTCTGTCAAATAAATAAATAAAATCTTAAAAATCATTCTTGAATGACTTTCACCCAACAAACCAGATGAAACATCATTTCTTGCTTGTCATGACAATGCCCACACAATAAATGTTCTCTTTGAAAAGAATCCCTACTAGACCTGGCTTCCCAAGTGAGGATGAAGTACTTTGATGGCAGGTCGGCCAAATATCAAGTAATAAATACTCTATGAGAATAAAGGAATTTTCCTAAATACCAAAGATTTAATCCTTAAAATGACCCCAAATTAAATCTTAATTAATGTTTCCCTCTGGTACCTTTTCCAAAACATACAGTGAATTTTTCAAATGGTTTAAACAGGTTTTACTGAACATATAATTTAACCAATGACTCACAGTAACACTGATTATCACGTGTATCCTGGCCTACACGTAGGTAATATGTCTTAAGTGGAAAGGAGATAAACAGGGCTAATTTCCACTATAGATCTATAACTTGCTTTCTTAAAAAGGCCCTGATGTCTGCATGCTGTGGAAGGCCATTTCCATCTTTTTCACAAGAGCAGAGTACTAATTACTGTAATGGACAATGTTATTTGGGCTATCTTTCTGCAAATTTAATTACTAAACTAAAAGCCAAATTATTACTCCCTCAAGGGATTTTCCAAACTGCAAAATAAATCATATATTTAATTTTGATACCATATTATGTACCTCACATAACTCAAACCTATTCCATATATTTTCTCAATTAAGCAGTCAAAGTTAATGTTAATTTTTACCATTTCATGGAATTGTTCCATAGTTCAAAATAGTATATTTAATGTTTATTTGGATATGGGTGTGTGCACACAGTGCATATGTAGTGAAAGAGTAGAATATACACTAAGGTATTAATAATGGTTTTCTCTGAGCAACGTGACAGAAGATGATTTGCATGTTCAGTTCTTTGCTAATCTGTGTTCTTTATATATCACCAGTAAATATTTATTACTTTTGCAATAGAAAAACATTTTAAAGAAACCTGTGCTAAGCTGGGGCACCTGGCTGGCTCGGTCAGTAGAGAATGTGACTCTTGATCTTGGGGTTGTAACATCAAGCCCCACAATGGGTAGACAGATTACTTAAAAATAAAATCTTTTTTTTTTTAAATTAAAGAAGGGTGCCTGGGTGGCTCAGACGTTGAACATCTGCCTTTGGTTCAGGTCATGGTCCCAGGGTCATGGAATCAAGTCCTACATCAAGCTCCCTGCTCGGTGGTGAGCCTGCTTCTCCCTCTCCCTCTGCCTGCCACTCCCCCTGCTTGTGCTCTCTCTCTGTCAAATAAATAAAATCTTTTTAAAAATTAATAAATTAAAGAAACCTATGCTAAGCCAATAAATTCATATTCATAAAAATAATCCTTATGCCAAATTTCTAGATTTCTAGACACTTTTAAAGATTTTTTTTTAAAAGAATTTATTTATTTATTTGACAGAGATCACAAGTAGGCAGAGAGGCAGGCAGAGAGAGAGGAGAAAGCAGGCTCCCCACTGAGCAGAGAGCCTGATGCGGGGCTCGATCCTAGGACCCTGAGATCATGACCTGAGCTGAAGGCAGAGGCTTTAACCCACCAAGCCACCCAGGTGCCCCTCTAGACACTTTTTAAAAAGGACCTTCAGGGCCTAAGTGGCTCAGTTGGTTAAGCTTCTGACTCTTGATTTCAGCTGAGGTCACGATCTCAGCGTTGTGAGATGGAGCCCATCAGGCTCTGCACTCAATGAAGAGTATGCTTGAGATTCTCCCTCTCCCTCTGCCCCTTCCCCCACCTGCACGTGGGCATGCACACTCTCTTTCTAAAATAAATAAATCTTATAGATTAAAAATTTAAAAGGACCTTAAATCAGATCCAAAGGAAAAGCAACATGGGACACCCATTTTGAATAACTAATACAAAATGTGGCACAGGCTATACATACTTAGCTCACAGACAAAATAAAAGAGCCAACAGGAAAAGAATATTAACCAAACAGCAATTATCTTTCAATTTTTTTTGAATCCTGATCTCTCCCCCTGCTACTTTTATTGCCCCTTTTCCTCTACTCAAACTTAACATGGCCAGAACGGCAACTCTTCATTTCTACCCAGATCTATCCTTCTCCCAGTCTTCTCATCAGTAACCAACACCAACACTCCCCACACCAAAAATGTGGGCATCATCTCTGATTTGCCTCCCTTCTTCCAACCATCCACAACTACTGAAGCCTTCACTCATAAAGTACAACATGTCCACCTCATTGGTCTCTGCTACCTCTCTAGTCACAGGCTGTCAGAGCTGTCCCTTACTACTAAAGCAGTCTTCTTATTGGTCTCCATGCTTCCATTCCTGTCCCACATCCTTCACACAGTCGTCAGAGTGATCTTTTTATAAAATGAACAATGTCATGTGACTCCCTGCTTAAATACTTGGAATAAAATTAAAAGCTCTGAGGTCTACAAGGCCCTACTGATATACAACTTTTCCAACTTCATCTTACATCAACCACTCTTCCTTTCCTCACTAGCTTTACCCACACTAACTAACTAACTAACTAACTAACTTACCCACACTAACTCTCTGTTCAGCAAGCATGCCAACTCCTTCTTTGTCTGGGCCTTTGCCCTGCCTGGAATGCCTGTGTCCTTCTTTACATGGAATGGTGGTTTAAAACATCCACAGTTTTTGACATTCCCTTCAAGGGACTCACTTCCAACAAAAAGAATAAGGCAGAAGTGACAATGTGTATTATTTCTAATACTAAGTCATAAAAGGCAATTTTTTATACTTCAGTTAAAAGAAAAAAGTAATATAGTTATCTACTTGTTCTTTCTTAGAAGACTCACTCTACAGCATTGTTTCTCAACCTTTTTCATTGTGTACCTAAGGAGCCTTCTGGACATTATTTTCCCAATAGTCCTCCAATAAAATTTTAGTGCCACAAACACACTATACATCTATTTATGTATCATGGTTCTTCAGAAGGCTACAAACCATTGTAAAATCTGAGGGTTTTTTGCTCTCCACCTCTAGAACCAGTTTTCACCCTCTTGGCAGCCATTATTGGCCCCACTGAGAATGAATGCTACAGGAGAAGCCGCTGCCAATGTTGTGAGGAAACTCAAGTAGTAGTATGGAAAGATCCACCAAATGGAAAAGTGAGGTCTCCTGCCAACAGCCGGTGAGAAGGTCTATTGCTAATAGTGATGTGAGAATTCTTGGAAATATATTGTTCAGTTGACTTCAACCCCAGCCTACATTTTGACTAGAACCTACAACAAATCCTAATCTAGAATAAGTAAGATGCCTGGCTCTTAAAAACTGATAAAAAAAGATTATTTATCCAAGCCACTACATTTTGTGGTAATTTGTCACACAGCAATAGAAAACTCATTTAGACTTTGGTATCTGAAAGTAGGGTGCTGCCACACCAAAAATCTAAAATATGGAAGAGGCTTTGGAATCAGGCAGTGGGTGGAAAATGGCAGGTCTTTGAGGTAAAAGCTCAAAAAATCTTGAAAAAACTGTTTATAGAAGGATGATACCTTTGAGGAAGCTATGGGTCACAGCTTAAAAGAAAGGGAGGAAAACCTTATTGGAAACTGGAGGTAAGTAAGAAAATCCTTGTTCTGTACTGGCAAAAGAAAAAAAAAAATTAGCAACACTGTTTCCTGTTTCCTGTTACCTGTTTCTGTGGGAACACAGAACGTAGAAAATGTACCTAATGAAGTGTGGGTTCAAACTGAAGGGAGATTTCCAGACAAAGTACTGAAGGTACTTGCTGGCCTCTTGCTGCTTATACTAAAATGCAAGAGCAGAGACAGAGGTTGTGATTGTAAAATCGTTTGTTAAAACCTCACAAATATCCAATTTTGCACCTCAGAAAAACCATTCAAACAGGGCTTCTGAAAAGCTTGAGGAAGCCATCACTCCTCTAAGCTCACCCTAAGACATTTCTCGGTGTGGCTTTTATCTACCAGAGTGAACCTCAAGAAGAACCACAGGAAACTCAAAAAGGTTCTGAGGAATTTTATTGGAAAAAATGCCACCACATTATGCCTGTCCAACCACCAGATATTGAGTGTGGGGGTACAGATCAATTTGTCTCTTTAGTTCCAAAGTCTTCAAAAGGAAATATACTCAGATGATATACTTAAGAAACTACACCCAAGAGGCCTCATCCACATCTGAAATTTATTTAGATGACAAAAATTCTGGATCTTGCATTGAGGCTATACTGGGATAAGACTTTTAGAGGGTATTAGCCTTGCAAGTGGAAAACGGAAAAATCTGTGACCAGAGGAAAGGCTGTGGTAGTTTAAAACAGGCCCACCAATTATTTGACACTTACCTTCTAAAGGTGAGGCCTAAATCCCCTCCCCTGGAATGTGGACTGGACTTAGTAACTTGCTTAAATGAATATAAGAAGGGAGATGTGATGGTGTGTGAGTACCATGACTAGTTCATTAAAGACACTGTGGCTTCCTCATTGCTCTCTAATAGATCACGTGCTCTGGGGGAAGCCAGGTTCCATGCCATGAGAACACACAGGGGCCTATGAAGAAGGTCATGTGGCAAAGAACTGAGGGGCCTTCTGTCAACATCCACATGAGGAAGACTTTCAGGAAGATCCTCCAGTCCACTCATGCCTTCAGCTGACTACAGCCACAGTCCCCACCTTGGCTAGAATCTCATGAGACACCTTGAGCCAGAACCAAGTCAAACCTCTCCCAGAATCCTGACCCTCAGAAACTATGTGAGACAATAACTATGTGTTGTTCTAAGCTAAGTTTGAGGGTAATTTTTTACACAGCAATAGATCCCTAATAAATGTAACTAGCTGCTTCTCATCACAACTGCCATCTCCTTTAAGAGCCCGTTCCTGACCATTCCTTACTTAAACTGCTGCCAAATTACAATTCATAAAGACTGAAATGTTGTCTGGTCACTGCTATATCCTTAATATCAGTACAAGGCCCAATAGTTTTGTAAATAAAGGAAAATGCTCACCTTTACTTACAGAGCTAAAGAAATGCAAATTTAAAAAGGCAATATTTTTTTACCTAC
>ML097345.1:11548-22750 GCA_003697995.1 Taxidea taxus jeffersonii
ACTATTTGAAGAAATTTTTTTTAAAAAAGTAACAGCCTAAATAATCTATCAAGAGATGATTAAATAAATTATAGTACATACATACTATGAAAGACCACTGTAGTTAAAGAGTATGATAAAGCTACATGTACTGCTTTTTTTAAATAAAAAAGACTGTAAATGAAAATAAGTTATAGTAACATGTAATATCATCCCAAAGATTATAATGTTGTGCTTCTGAGTCTATAAAATAGTATGTTTTAGTGTTTCACAAATATACATATAGCTAAAACAGACTAGCTTAATAGACTACTATGTTACATATATATTACAACTAGTTACATAAACTAGGTTAATTGGTATTGTAAAGAGCTCTAGACAGAGACTTACTCAGAAATTCATTCTCACATAACTTTCCTGTAGCTTCATGATTTGTGCTTTCCACCAATGAGTAATGACATTTTAGATATGATGTTCCAAAAGTATTTCCCAGAAAACACACACATTTTTTTAATAATTTTCTTTTAAAGATTTTATTTATTTATTTGACAGAGAGAGATCACAAGTAGGCAGAGAGGCAGGCAGAGAGAGAGGAAGGGAAGCAGGCTCCCCGCCGAGCACAGAGCCCAATGTGGGACTCGATCCCAGGACCCTGAGATCATGACCTGAGCCGAAGGCAGTGGCTTAACCCACTGAGCCACCCAGGTGCCCCTACACATTACATTTTTAAAGGAATCTCTTTTTACTGCATCTAAAGGCAGTGAGGAAGTAAAAGTTTTGAAGTCACAGTTGTTCTCCTTAAGGCATTAGGTTAGCTAACTTAACCTGCTTTAAAAAAAAAACCAAAAACCTAATTTGCTTTAAAAGTCAGGGGGAGGGTTCATTTTGTTTTACCATTTACTTAGTAAAGAACCAGAGACAGATGAGAACCAGTTTTTTTAAACGGACGTAGTCAGCTTAATTACCAGCCCAATTATCAGAGCTCCTAAGTAAAATGCTCCTGCATTATTTAAATATTCATGAATTATTGAGTTTCTGGTATTTAATCAGCATTGTTATAGTGACGTGACACCTACGGAGGTAAATCAAGTATAAGGCTAATTATTTCTTTAAAAACAATCTACATATGCAGACATGTGGAAAGAGCATTCACCTAGGGATTATGAAACCTGGTTTCTAGTCCCCCAGCCTCACTGCAAAGAACTATGCTATTTTAGACAAGTGTTTAGAAACTTAGTTTTCTGTAAAACTTATGTGTATATTATGTTAGGGACTATAATTCCAGAGAAAATAACAGTATTGTTATTACAAAATTCTTTCAGCATTTATATATCCAAACCAGCCCTCCACTGGGATTCTACTTCCTCCTTGAAGCTTGCCTATATTATTCTGGTTCACACACTCTTACTTCCTTCCCTAAATTCCCTCCAGACTTGGCACTTTAGAATTTCATTAAGTTGCTATCACAGATTAGTTTGACCACTGGCCAAACCAACTAATGCCTTAAGGACAGCAACTGAGACTTCCAAACCTTTTATTTCCTCACTTCCTTTACATTCAATAAAAAGCGGCTGCTTTTTTTAAAATGTAGTTTTAAAAAAATGTAGTGTATCTATTAAATGAATATTAATGATTTAAATTTTTCCTAAATGGCAGTATCCTAACTCAATAAGATTTCTCTAATAACTGCCTTCTATTCACACATCTGATACCACCTCCACAGAAATGTAATTTGCTGCACTAGCTGCAATTGTCTATCCCTGTCCTTCCCTGAAGTGACTGATTCTCTTTCTTTATCACCTTTGGGATCAGCAGAGACCCTCATTTTCCCTCTGGTATCTATGCCATAGCCAGGAGTTCTAATCCACTGGGCGTTCTTGCAGCAACAGTCCTTAATTACTCTAATATATCACATCGTCATATCATCACTGTCCACTTTACAGGTGAATGGAATCTGACAGTTCCTTACTGGTTTAAACAAACATACAGTAAAAAGCTGAGTTTGAAAACCAATCTTCCACAAACTATCCCAAAAAGCTGAAGAGGAAAGAATACTCCTAAATTCATTCTATAAACCAGCTTTACCCCAATATCAAAGCCAAAGACACTAGAAGAAAAGAAAACTACAGACCAATATCCTTGGTGAATATTGACTTGAAACTCTTCAACAAATACTAGCAAGACAGACATACAGAACAATGGAACAGAACACCAGAAGTAAACCTTTGCGTATCTATCTGGTCAAGTGATTTTCAACAAGAATGCCAACACCATTCAATGAAGGGAAGCACTGTCTCTTCAATAAACAGTGCCAGGAAAACTGGACAGTCACACGTGAGAGAGTTAAGTTGAACCCTCACCTTATGTCATATACAAAAATTAACTCAAAATAACTTCAAGGCCTAAACATCAGACCTAAACTATAAAAACCCCTAGGAAAAAAACACAGAGGAAAAGCTTCCTGACATTGGGTTTGGCAATGATTTCTTGAATATGACACTAAAAGCACAGGCAACAAAAGTAAAAATAGATAAATTGTCCTACATCAAAATTTAAAACTCTGTACATCAAAGGATATAATCAACATAGTAAAAAAGCAACCTACAGAATGGCAGAGAATTTTAAGTCATATATGTAAGAGGTTAATACCTAAAATATATAAGGAATATTTACAATTCAATAACAAAAAAATAAATAACACAATTAAAATACAGACCAAGTCAAGAGAATGAGATGCCACAGACTAACAGAAAACATTTGCAAAGATGCATCTGATAAAACTACTGTTATCCAATATATACAAAGAACTCTTCAAACTCAACCATAAGAAAATGAACAACTCACTGAAAACGCAGGCAAAAGACCTAAACACCTCACTGACAAAATAAACAAGATAGCAAATAACATATGGAAAGATGCTCAACATCATATGTCATCAGGGAAATGCAAATTAAAATACTACACACCTATTAGAATGGCTGAAATCCAAAACCTGACACCACCAAAAGCTGACAAGAATGTCGAGCAACAGGAACTCTCATTCATTGCTGCTGGAATGCAAAGTGGTATAGCTATTTTGGAGGATGATTTAACAGTTTCTGGCAAAACTAATCACACTTACACGACCCAGCAACTGTGCTCTAGCAGTCTTACAAAACTAAACATACTTTCACCATACAATCCAGCAATCATACTCCTTGGCATTTATCCAAATGAGCTGAAAACTCATGACTACACAAAAATCTACACACGGAGGTTTATATAGTAACTTTAGCCATAACCGCCAAACCTTGGAAGCAACCAAGATGTCCTTCAGTAGGGGAATGAGTAAACTGAAGTACATGCTGACAATGGACTATTATTCAGCGCTAAAGAGAAATAAGCCATCAAGCCATGAAAAGATATGGAGGAATCTTGAATGCACATTACTAAGTTAAGGGAATCAATCTGAAAAGGCTATATACTGTATGATTCCAACTATACAACATTCTGAAAAAGGTAAAACTATGAAGACAGTAAAAAGATCAGTGGTTACGGGGGCTGGTGGGAGGGAAGGACGAACAGGCAGAGCACAGAAGGGTTTTGAGGCAATGAAACTATTCCATATAATACTATAATGGGGGATCTATGTCATTACGTATTTGTCAAAACCCATAGGATATACAATACTGAGAGTGAACTCTAATATAGAGTATGGACTCTGGATGATAATGTGTCAGCTTAGGCTCATGGATTATAACAAAGTGGGAAAGGTTATGTATGGGCAGGAACAGGTTATGTAGGAACTCTGTACTTCCCACTCAGTTTGCTGTGAACCTAAAACTGCTTAAAAAAATTAAGTCCAGGGATGCCTGGGTGGCTCAGTTGGTTAAGCAGCTGCCTTCAGCTCAGGTCATGATCCCAGCGTCCTGGGATCGAGTCCCACATCGGGCTCCTTGCTCGGCAGGAAGCCTGCTTCTCCCTCTGCCTCTGCCTGTGCTTGCTCGCTCTCTCTCCCTCTCTCTCTCTCTGACAAATAAATAAATAAAATAAAATAAAAAAATCTTTAAAAAAAAAATGAAGTCCATTTTTAAAAAGGGCGAAGTACTTAAATAACATTTTTACAAAGAAGATACAAATGGCCCATAAGTATATGAAAAGATGCTGAACATCACTAATTATTAGGGAAATGCAAAGTAAAACCACAATGAGATATCACCTCATACCCATCTGGATGGCCACCTTCAGAGAAACAGGGAAAAGAACAAGTGTCAGTGAGAATGTAGAGAAACTGCTGCTGGAATTCGATGTTGGTCAGAATAGAAAATGGTGCTGTCGCGATGTAAAACAGTATCGTGATTCCCCAAAACACTAAAAATACAATTGCCATACTGTGAGATGATATAAAATATATATTGGTTTCTGCCCCAGGTTCCTGGCACGGAGTTCTTGAAACCCTTGTAAGTTCCTAACTGATAAGAGAACTAGAAGCATCTTTTGTTCTAACATTTGGTCTTTCACCCCAGTTGCTGACATAGTGTTCCTGAAAACCTTATAATTTTCTGTGTAATACATGGGTCTTTTGTTCTACTGAGGTGATCCCACATGAACTCTCGGATAAGGGCTGGTCACCAGAAAGAAGAAGCCATAAGCAAGTGCAGAATTTTCAGCCCTGCTGAAGTGGGGAGAAGGGAAAAGGTTGAATATGGAGCTAATAATTGATATCCCTAAGTGAGGGAGCCTCCATAAAACATTACGAGCATGGGATTTGGAGAGCTTCCAGGTTGGTGAACATATCCACATGCTGGAAGGGTGACACAACTCAACTTTGTGGGGAAAGAAACTCCTGTGCTCCTCCCAGACCTCCCACTATATCTCTCTTCATCTGGCTATTTACCTGTATCTTTTAATAAACTGGTAAATATAAATGTTTCCTTGAGTTCTGCGAGCTGCTCTGGTAAATTCATCAAAACCAAAAAGGGAGTCATGGGAACCTTCAATGTATAGCCAAGTCTGACAAGTTATGGGTAACCTGGGGACCTACTACTTGCAACTGGAATCTGAAGTGGGGTGAGAGCAGTCTTAAATGGGACTGAGACCTTAACCTGGGGAATCTGATACTATCCACTCAGAGAGAGCAACAGAATTGAGTTCAGTTGTAGGACACAGAGCTGGTGTCATGGAGAACTGCCTGATATAGGGGGAAAAAACCCCCACACTTTTGGTGATCACAAGTATCAAAACTGAAGTGTTCTCTGTGAGTAGTAAGGGAGAAACACAGGAGGAG
Source organism: Taxidea taxus jeffersonii (assembly GCA_003697995.1). NCBI lineage: Eukaryota > Metazoa > Chordata > Mammalia > Carnivora > Mustelidae > Taxidea > Taxidea taxus. The sequence continues at coordinate 16,794 of ML097345.1, forward strand.
GAACTCTTTCCCTACTCAGGTGGGAAAAATGGGTTTTTCACTAAAACACATATGATCCAGCAATTCCACTCTTGGGTATACAGACAAAACAACTGAAAGCAGGATCCCAAGTGGGTATTGTGCACACATGTTTATAGCAGTGATTTGTAGTGAGGTGGAAGCTATCCAGTTGTCTACAAGTGGCTAAACAGAAAAACAAAATGTGATTTTGTCACACAATGGAAAATTATTCAGCCTTAAAAAGGAAAGTGTGACACATGCTACAAAACGGATACACCCTGGGGCACCTGGGTGGCTCAGTCTGTTAAGTGTCAGAGTCTTGAGTTTGGACTGAGTCAGATTTCAAGAGCTGTGAAACCAGCCCCAAGATGGGCCCTGCACGGGGCATGGAGCCTGCTTAATATTCTTTCTCTCTCTCCCTCTCCCTCTGCCCCTCCCCCACCTCCCTATCTTGAAAAAAAAAAAAAAATGGATACAACCTAAAAACATGCTAACTGAAATAAACCAGTCAGAAAAACACACACACTGTATGGTTCCACTTATATGAGGTATCCAGTGGAGCCAAATTCATAAAGCAGAAAGTAGAATGATCATTGCCAGGCACTGGGAGAGGGGAAAACAGCGAGTTCTTTAATGATACAGAATTTCAGTTTTACAAGATGAAAAAGTCCTGGAGACTGGTTGTACAACAAAGTGAATACCTACTGAAGTGTACATTTAAATATGGTTAAGAATGTACATTTTTAATGAAATGTGCTTCACCACAATTACAAATTTAACTGAAAAAAACTATGCTCATTTGCCAAAATCATTCCAAAATTCAATTCCAGAAATATCATAGATGTCAGGGATCAAGATTCTTAGCGCATCAGATCGTCCTAATTCTTTTTCCAGAATAAGTTCCAGCCACGGGGACAGGATGAAAATATGGGACAACCTCTGTAATCAACTGGCTGAACTAGAACGGACAAGAATTCCATTTACGTGAAACTAAGCATTTTATATTTTTTAAGCATTTTAAATTCAGTACATACTGCATAATAACTTAAAACTAATACTGCATTTTGATTGGCCTCTAAAGCTTCCATTTCCAGCAACTGCTTCAATTAAATCTCAAACTTATGTTGAGTTCCAGGTCTTGCAGACACTAAATAGTGAAGAAGAACAGAGATGGTCCCTGTCCTCACACATCCTACAACCCAGCAAAGGACACAGCCAAGTATATAGAAACTTGAAATGCGGGGCACCTGGGTGGCTCAGTGGGTTAAAGCCGCTGCCTTCGGCTCGGGTCATGATCCCAGGATCCTGGGATCGAGCCCCGCGTCGGGCTCTCTGCTCTGCGGACAGCCTGCTTCCTCCTCTCTCTCTCTGCCTCTCTGCCTACTTGTGATCTCTATCAAATAAGTAAATAAAATCTTAAAAAAAAAAAAAAGAAAGAAACTTGAAATGCGATCACACCCCCTAAACCAAAAACATGCAAGCAAATAACTGCATTCAGGTGCACGTCACAATAATCACCTAATAAACTTATTTTCACCTTAAAAAGTAACGCTGAATTTTTTTTAAGATTTTATTTATTTATTTGACAGAGAAAGATCACAAGTAGGCAGAGAGGCAGAGAGAGGGGGGAGAGCAGGCCCCCTGCGGAGCAGAGCGCCCGATGCGGGGCTCGACCCCAGCACCCTGAGATCACGACCTGAGCCGAAGGCAGAGGCTAAACTGAGCCACCCAGGCGCCCAGAATTTTTTAATATCAAGATGCCAAGTAAAGGCTGCCGAGGTTTTCATGTCCCTTCGTACGGGGAGGAAGGCAGGATTAAAGCGCGACGGGCTTCAGTTCCGGTTCCCGAAGGGAGCGCGCCGCATCCGGACCACTGCGCCTCCGCAGGGCCGCGCTCTCCCTGGGAGCGCTTCCTCCCGACTCCCGGGGGAAGGCGCTCTTCCGCGGAGACCGGGGCGCGGGGGCGGGGAGCCGCAAGCAAGGCTTTGCTCTGAGACCCAAGGGAGCCGCGCTCCGCCAGGGAGCCGCGCTCCGCCAGCGAGCCGGGCCCCGGGAGGAGCTGCCGGCGGAAGCCGAACGCCACCCCTACAGACCGACAGCGCAGCAGGCTCGGCGCGGAGCGGCCCGCAGGGACCGGGGTGGGAGGAGGGGGGATGGGGGGAAAGGGAACGGGAAGGGACGAGGGGGGAGGGAGGACATACCCATTCGGATGTGCACACTGGCGGAGGCCACGCAGCTGCCATAGTTGAAATCATCCTCGATGGAGGAGCAGGGGTAGCGGGGGTCGGGGTCGGCCATGTCGGCAGCAGGACCCCACCGACCCCGCCGAGCTAGGGAAACGACGCGGACTCAACGGCCTTCAAGCCACTTCCGGGATGAAGCGCTCCAGCCCCAACTAGCCGAGCGCAGCCCGCGCTCATCGATGCGCTCACCCCCGGCGCTGCAGTAAGGCTGAGAGGAAGGAGGTTGCTTCCGCTTGGGGCGGAAGAGAAAATGAGTTACGTTCTCAGCGTCATCTAAAATACAACTTTGCTCAGATTTTCCCTCGACAAGCTTTTTTAAATCCTCTGACCTGGAGAGTTTCTGCAAGTGATAGAACCGAAGTCCCATCCATCTGTTCTTTCAACGAATACCCAGCTCATTCACATGGTCCTTCAATAATCACACGGGATATACACTTTTTATTATTTTTTTAAAAATTTTTAAGATTTTATTTATTTATTAGTTAGAGAGAGAGAGAGAGCACAGGCAGACAGAGAGGCAGGCAGAGGCAGAGGGAGAAGCAGGCTCCCTGCCGAGCAAGGAGCCGGATGTGGGACTCAATCCCAGGACGCTGGGATCATGACCTGAGCCGAAGGCAGCCGCTTAACCAACTGAGCCACCCAGGCGTCCCATACACTTTTTATTATTTTTAATATTAATAATAATTCCCTAAATTTCTTGAGCACTTTCTATAAGCCAGGCTTTCCGAATGAAGTAATGCCCCATGAGCACAGAAGACAAGCGCCAACCAGAGAAGGCTGAAGTGATGCGGGTATGTTCAGATGGGGGGGCGAAGCTTCGTTAGGGTAAGATACAGGTGACAAAGAACGAGACTGGATAGTAAAGGGAAGGGATGGGAGGGCACAGACAGTGCGGAGGGCTGTTTTACCAATCTTTCCTTACCAATCGGAACTTACTGTGAATGCAAAACTAAGGCAGTAGTGTTCTAAGAAGCATGAATGTCCCAGCAATCCTGGCATATCCTTTTTTACTTGTGTCACTTCCCAAGATTAGCCAATTGCTAACACTAAAATGAAGCTATTGAAGGAAAAGAGGGCCAACCATAATTTCTTTTCCTGTCCATCCTTGCCAGTTAGCTGAAGGTAAAGAGTGCTAGTAGAATATGCATATCTCAAGAAGTGAGATAAAAATATTTTGAGGGATGCCTGGGTGGCTCAGTTGGTTAAGCGGCTGCCTTCGGCTCAGGTCATGATCCCAGCGTCCTGGGATCGAGTCCCACATCGGGCTCCTTGCTCGGCAGGGAGCCTGCTCCTCCCTCTGCCTCTGCCTGCCTCTCTGTCTGCCTGTGCTCGCTCCCACTCTCTCTGACAAATAAATAAAATCTTTAAAAAAAAAAATATTTTGAGTTAGTTGTATACAGCTGTTCACAGTTCTAGTAGGAATGAAATTCGTATGTATATACAGGCTAGGAAATACAAACTAATTTTGGTGATCCTTATGAGCTTGCCTTTAAAATTGGTATTACACCATATAAGGATCAATGATAAAATTAGCACTAATAATTTTTTTAAAGATTTTATTTATGAATTTGACAGAGAGAGACACAGCGAGAGAGGGAATACAAGCAAGGGGAGTGGGAGAGGGAGAGGCAGGCTTTCTGCTGAGCAGGGCCCCCATGTGGGGCTTGATCCCAGGACTCTGGGATCATGACCTGAGCCAAAAGCAGACGCTTAATGACCCAGGCACCTTGAGCTAATAATTTTAAATGACATTTTCCTTCGCTTAAGCAACATTAAGTAGCAAGTAAAAAAAAAAAATCATGGTAAGTGAGGAGACTGCAAAAGAAATGAGAGCTTTGGGAAGATTATAAATGGCTTCACAGAGTGTTTTAGTTTGCTAGGACTGCTGTAATAAATTAGCACGAATTGGTGGCTTAAGAAAACAGAAATGTCATTTACAGTTCTGGAGGCTACAAGTCTGAAATGAAGTTGTCAGTGGGGTTAGTTCCTTATAGAGGTTCTCACGGATAATCTGTCCCATGCCTCTCTTCTGGTGTTGGCAGTCCTTGGATTTCCTTGGCTTGTGGTTGCATCACTCCAGTCTCTGCCATCATCTTCACCAGGACTTCTTTCTTCTCTGTTTCTATGTCCAAATTTCCCTCTGCTTATAAGGACACCAGTCCTATTCCAGTATGGCCTCATCTTAACTTGATTACACCTGCAGAGATTTTACAGGCATACCTCATATTATTATACTTCAATTTATTAAACTTTGAAGATACTGTGTTTTTTACAAATGGAAGGTTTATGGCAGCCCTGCATTGAGCAAGTCTATTGGCATCATTTTTCCAATAGCATTTGCTCACTTCTCATGTGTCTGTCACATTTGGGTAATTTTCATAATATTTCAAACCTTTTCACTATTATAATTTTTCTATGGTGATCTGCGCAGTGAATACTACCCTGTGAAAGCTCATATATTGGTTAGCATTTTTTAGCAATATTTTTAAATTAAGAGATATACTTTTTCTCTAGACATGATGCTATTGAACACTTAAAACACTACAGTAGAGGGTAACACAGTATAGTGTAATACAGTATAAACATGTGCTTTGGAAACCAAAAAATTTATTTGACTCACTTTATTGCAATATTTGCCTTATTGCAGTGGTCTGGAATTGAATCTGCAATATGTTCCATATATGCCTATATTTCTAATTAAGGTCATGTTCAGAGGCATCAGTGGTTAAGATTTAAATGTATATCATGGGAGCCCACAAGTCAACCTACATCATAGAAGTGGTGACTTTTCAATAGGATCCTGAAAGATAATTAGGAGTTCATCAGGTAGGAGATGCTGAAAAAATCCAAAAATGAAATAACTAGTTCAAATTGGAAAAGACCCAGACACTCATGAAAGACATTACAGAATAATAACATTTGGTGATTAATTGTATATAAGCATCAGCAAGCATAATGTCTGACATAGCAGGTGCTCAGTAAATCCTAACTATATCAATCGATCAATCAGTTGATCAAAAGTACTGAGTTCTTTTGGCTCCTGTGACCAGACACAAAGAAGCTGATTTTCTAGGAAATGATCAGTTTGGGGCATGCTGAATTGAGATGAAAGAAAGAAATCAAAATGAAATTGTTCAGTAAACACTGGAGGCAGGAGTGAGAAGAAATCTACAGGGCAGGTTAGGGCTAAGGACACATATATGAGAGTGGCCCACATAGAGACAATAGATGAAGAGTGAGATTATATTAAATCTTCAAGACCTGGAATAAAAAGATCAATAGAATCCAGCCTATGGGTGCACAGTACAAGCCAAAGGAAGTCAGTTGGGAAAACAGAAGAAACAATCAGTAACGTAGGTGGAAAACACTGAGTATTGTCAAAAAAAAAAAAAAAAAAAAAAAAAAAAGACAAAAAAACGTAAAAAAAGGAAAAAAAAAAAAAAAAAAAAGACCAAAATTCACAAAAGATGGTGTGATGAGGGATTAATACTATGAAGCTGTCAGAATAAGCCCTGAAGAAAGACCATTTGATCAGAAGTTATTAATATTTTTAGATCCAAATATGCTGGATACTTTCATATACAGACATATTACCTTCATTATCAAGGCACCAGATTGGATATCCAAGCATTTGTTTTTCTTTCAAAAAACAAATGAACAATGAAACAAATTCAGTACAGAACAAGAGGAACTATGACCACTATGAAAGGCCAG
>RCUC01102167.1:0-12531 GCA_003697995.1 Taxidea taxus jeffersonii
TTTTCCACATATAGTATCATATCATCTGCAAAGAGCGATAGTTTGACTTCTTCTTTGCCGATTTGGATGCCTTTAATTTCTTTTTGTTGTCTGATTGCTGAGGCCAGGACTTCTAGTACTATGTTGAATAGCAGTGGTGATAGCGGACATCCCTGCCGTGTTCCTGACCTTAACGGAAAAGCTCTCAGTTTCTCTCCATTGAGATTGATACTTGCGGTGGGTTTTTCATAGATGGCTTTGATAATATTGAGGTATGTGCCTTCTATCCCTACACTTTGAAGAGTTTTGATGAGGAAGGGATATTGCACTTTGTCAAATGCTTTTTCAGCATCTATTGAGAGTATCATATGGTTCTTGTTCTTTCTTTTGTTAATGTATTGCATCACATTGATTGATTTGCGGATGTTGAACCAACCCTGCTGCCCTAGAATAAATCCCACTTGGTCGTGGTGAATAATCCTTTTAATGTATTGTTGGATCCTATTGGCTAGTATTTTGGTGAGAATTTTCACATCTGTGTTCATCAAGGATATTGGTATGTAATTCTCTTTTTTGATGGGATCCTTGTCTGGTTTGGGGATCAAGGTGATGCTGGCCTCATCAAATGAGTTTGGAACTTTTCCTTCCATTTCTATTGTTTGGAACAGTTACAGGAGAATAGGAATTAATTCTTCTTTAAATGTTTGGTAGAATTCCCCTGGGAAGCCATCTGGCTCTGGGCTTTTGTTTGTTGGGAGATTTTTGATGACAGTTTCAATCTCCTTACTGGTTATGGGCCTATTCAGGTTTTCTATTTCTTCCTGGTTCAGTTTTGGCAGTTTATATGTCTCTAGGAAAGCATCCATTTCTTCCAGATTGTCAAATTTATTGGCATAGAGTTGCTCATAATATGCTCTTGTATTTCTTTGGCGTTGGTTGTGATCTCTCCTCTTTCATTCATGATTTTATTTATTTGGGTCCTTTCTCTTTTCTTTTGGATAAGTCTGGCCAGGGGCTTATCAATCTTATTAATTCTTTCAAAGAACCAGCTCCTAGTTTCATTGATTTGTTCTATTGTTTTTTTGGTTTCTATTTCATTGATTTCTGCTTTGATCTTTATTATTTCTCTTCTCCTGCTGGGTTTAGGCTTTCTTTGTTGTTCTCTCTCGATTTCCTTGAGGTGTAGGGTTAGGTTGTGTATTTGAGACCTTTCCTGTTTCTTGAGATAGGCTTGTATCGCTATATATTTTCCTCTCAGGACTGCCTTTGCTGTGTCCCACAGATTTTGGACCATTGTGTTTTCATTATCATTTGTTTCCATGGCTTTCTTCAATTCTTCTTTAATTTCCTGGTTGACCCATTCATTTTTTAGAGGGATGCTGTTGAGTCTCCATGTATTTGTGCTCTTTCCAAATTTCCTCTTGTGACCGAGTTCTAGCTTCAGAGCATTGTGGTCTGAAAATATGCAGGGAATGATCCCAATCTTTTGATACCTGTGGAGACCTGATTTATGACCCAGGATGTGATCTATTCTGGAGAATGTTCCATGGGCACTAGAGAAGAATGTGTATTCTGTTGCTTTGGGATGGAATGTTCTGAATAAATCTGTGATGTCCATCTGCTCCAGTGTGTCATTTAAGACCTTTATTTCCTTGTTGATCTTTTGCTTGGATGATCTGTCCATTTCAGTGAGGGGTGTGTTAAAGTCTCCAACTGTTTTTGTATTCTTGTCAATGTGTTTCTTTGATTTTGTTATTAATTGGTTTATATAGTTGGCTGCTCCCATGTTAGGGGCATAGATATTTAAAATTGTTAGATCTTCTTGTTGGACAGACCCTTTGAGTATGATGTAGTGTCCTTCCTCATCTCTTATTATAGTCTTTGGCTTAAAATCTAATTGATCTGATATAAGGATTGCCACCTCAGCTTTCTTCTGATGTCCATTAGCATGGTAAATTGTTTTCCACCCCCTCACTTTCAATCTGGAGGTGTCTTCAGATCTAAAATGAGTTTCTTGTAGGCAGCATATTGATAGGTTTTGTTTTTTTATCCATTCTGAAACCCTGTGTCTTTTGATTGGGGCATTTAGCCCATTTACATTCAGGGTAACTATTGAGAGATATGAATTTTTTGCCATTGTATTGCCTGTAAGGTGATTGTTACTGTATATTGTCTCTGTTCCTTTCTGATAATACTTTTAGGGTCTCTCTTTGCTTAGAGGACCCCTTTCAATATTTCCTGTAGAGCTGGTTTTGTGTTTACAAATTCTTTCAGTTTTTGTTTGTCCTGGAAGCTTTTAATCTCTCCTTCTATTTTCAATGATAACCTAGCTGGATAAGGTATTCTTGGCTGCATGTTTTTCTCGTTTAGTGCTCCGAATATATCATGCCAGTTCTTTCTGGCCTGCCAGGTCTCTGTGGATAAGTCTGCTGCCAATCTAATATTTTTACCATTGTGTGTTACAGACTTCTTGTCCCATGCTGCTTTCAGGATTTTCTCTTTGTCGCTGACTTGTAAATTTTACTATTAGATGGCGGGGTGTGGACCGATTCCTATTGATTTTGAGGGGTGTTCTCTGCACCTCCTGGATTTTGATGCTTGTTCCCCTTGCTATATTAGGGAAATTCTCTACAATAATCCTCTCCAGTATACCTTCTGCTCCTATTTCTCTTTCTTCTTCTCCTGGAATCCCAATTATTCTAATGTTGTTTCATCTTATGGTATCACTTATCTCTCGAATTCTCCCCTCGTGATCCAGTAGTTGTTTGTCTCTCTTTTGCTCAGCTTCTTTATTCTCTGTCATTTGGTCTTCTATATCACTAATTCTTTCTTCTGCCTCATTTATCCTAGCAGTAAGAGCCTCCATTTTTGATTGCACCTCATTAGTAGCTTTTTTTATTTCAACTTGATTAGACTTTAGTTATTTTATTTCTCCAGAAAGGGCTTTTATTTCTCCTGACAGGGTTTCTCTAATATCTTCCATGCCTTTTTCGAGCCCGGCTAGAACCTTGAGAATCGTCATCCTGAATTCCAGATCTGACATATTACCAATGTCTGTATTGATTAAGTCCCTAGCCCTCGGTCCTGTCTCCTGCTCTTTTTTTTGTGGTGAGTTTTTCCACCTTGTCATTTTGTCCAGAGAAGAATCCGCTGTTCTCCTTGTTAAGTGAACTTGTCTTGGCTGGATTTCTTGTTGATCTTCTGGGGAAGGGGCCTGTTGTAGTGATTCTCAAGTGTCTCCGCCCCAGGCGGAATTGCACCGCCCTTACCAGGGGCTGGGCTAAGTAATCCTCTCAGGTTTGCTTTCAGGAGCTTTTGTTCCCTGAACGGGCTTTCTGTAGAGTTCCGGAGGACGGGAATGAAAATGGCGGCCTCCCAATCTCCATGGTTCTAGGAAACCTCGGCTCTGTCTCCACAGCCGGCTCTAATATCTGTGAGCTCTGCGACACTCAGACACCCCCGATCTTTCTGTTACCCTGTGGGACCTGAGTCCACGCTGTCCCCGCTAGGTCTTCACCCAGTTTAGCCTCTGGAGTGATGTCCCTCCCTGGAGCAGACTTTTAAAAGTCCTGATTTTGTGCTCCGTTTTTCCGCTGCTTGCTGGGAGCCGGCCCCTCCCCCTGAGGTCTATCTTCCCGTCGCGTTGGATTCACTTCTCCGCTGGTCCTACCTTTCAGAAAGTGGTCGATTTTCTGTTTCTAAAATTGTTGTTTTTCTTCTCTTCGATCCCCTGTTGGATTCGTAGGTGTTCGGAATGGTTTGAGAGGCTATCTAGCTGATCTCCTGCTGCCTGATGTCGTCTCAGCCTGCTACTTCGCCATCTTGACTCCTCCCCAATTATACTTGTTTTTAACATTTTTTTTTATTTTGATTCATTATCCATTATTACTAAATTTTAAATCCAAAATAGACCCTGGTCCAAAATTTCATGTTTACAAAGATTCTGTGTAACCTACTGTCAACTACATGTTTATACATAATTACAGAATAAAACAATGTAATATGTGGTAAAAGAGAATTATAAAGGAGTAGTGTGATTATATGTGAGAAGAGGAAATAATACAGAAATTGGAGAAATCTTCATTAACAAGGTAGATTTTGTTACTTTCTATTTTTACCCAGCCCCATTGTGCTATAAAGTCCTACATTTAAGGAGAACATTTAAAAAACACAGAGAGAGAGAGAGAGAGAGAGAATGAAAAAGAATGACAGCTCAGTGATTAAAAAGATAAATAGCTTGAGTTATTCAATTCTGCCATCCTTCTAAAGCACTGCATCAGGAGTGCCTGGGAGGCTCACTCAGTCAGTTAAGCATCTGCCTTCAGCACAGGTCATGATCCCAGGGTCCTGGAACCCAGCCCAACATCTGACCTGACTCCCTGCTCAGCAGGGAACCTACTTCTCCCTCTCCCTCTGCTGCTCCCCCTTCTTGTGCTCTCTGGCTTTCTCTCTTAAATAAATAAATAAAATCTTTAAAAAAATGTGTATCAAATAATGTCAAATTTCATCTTCATTAATTATGTTTCTGAGTAGTTTAAAAAGTAAAGGAGGGATGTCTGGGTGATTCAGTTAATTAAGTATTGATTTAGGCTCAGGTCACGATCTCAGCATCTGATTCTCTGGGCTTGAAGCCTACTTGATTCTCCTTCTGCCCCTCCCCACCTTAAAAAAAAAAGGAAAAAGAAAACTTTGGCTGTTTTAACTAATACAATAGAAATAGTTGCTGGATTTCCAGAAGATATATCTTAATTAGTTTTAACTGAAGTATAATTCACATCTAATAAAATTCATCCTTTTTTAGTGCACAGTTCCATGAATTTTGACAAAATTATACAGTAGTGTGCCAATCACAATTTAGATATAAAATATTTCTATCACCCCAAATAATTCCCTTGTGATCTGCTGCAGTCAATTCCCTCTTTCACACCCATTCCCTTGCAATCACCATTTTATTTTCCATCACAGTATATAACTTAAATTAGAATGTTTTTGAAAAAGACAGTGAATGCTATTAATAATAGTGTGGAAACATGTGTAACCTGAGACTGTATTGGAAAAACATTTTCCATGTGAAGAGTTTATATTTATCAGCAGGAAATAGAAAATGCTGAAAGTTAATTGCACAGAAATGTCATAAATAGTTATAACATGATTAAATAGGTAGTAGGGAGGATAAGAGACAGGCTGGGAGGATCAAAGATTAAGAGACCAGTTATGTAGCTATTGTCATATTTTTGTTAATGAGAACCTGAGGAAATGGATCAGCAATATATTTCAAATGCAGAATCAATAGGAATGTCAATTACTTGTATTTTAGAAGCATAAGCACATGAGTTGTTAGAAATGATTCAGAAGTTTGTGACTTGAACTAAAACAAATTAACCTAACAATGACATTGATTAAAATGGAGATGTGAGATAATAAGTCAATTTGAAAACCTAAATTATGGATTAATCTGTTTGCGTGTGCTTTTATTTTCTTTCATTTTGTTTGGGTTTTAGTTTTGTTTTGTTTTGTTTTTTAAGATTTTATTTATTTATTTGACAGAGATCACGAGTAGGCAGACAGGCAACCAGAGAGAGAAGGGGAAGCAGTCTCCCTGCTGAGCAGAGAGCCCAATGCGGGACTTGATCCCAGGACCCTGAGACCATGACCTGAGCTGAAGGCAGAGGCTTTAACCCACTGAGCCACCCAGGGGCCCCGAGTTTTTTTGTTTTTAGATGCAATGGGTTACTTACTAAGTATACTTAAAAATGCAGAGGATATGTAAGTGATGAATCACTAAATTCTAGTCCTGAAAATATTATGCTATATGTTAACTAACTAGAATTTAAATAAAACTTTGGAAGAAAAAAATGTGGAGGCTTACTCAATTGAAAATAAGGTGATGCATGATCAGCTCTACGTTAGAAGATACCACTCAAATCTATGAATGGCTTATTTCTTGCCTTCCCTGTTTTCCTATATGGGTGAGGGCACTTTCTCTAAGGTTGCATTTTTAAAAATTTATTTCTTTTACTGTTATTTTCTTTTCAGGTTTTTATTTAAATTCCAGCTAGTTTGAAAATACAGTGCAATATTAATTTCAGGTATAGAATTTAGTGATTCATCACTAACATACAACACCTAGTGTTCATCACAAGTGCCCTCCTTTATACCCATCACCTATTTAACCAATCCCTCTGCCTGCCTCTACTTTGCTCACCAGCAGTTTTTTTCTCCATAGCTAACAGACTGTTTCTTGGTTTGTCTCTTTTTTACCCCTATGTTCACTTGTTTTGTTTCTTAAATTCCACATGAGTGAAATCATATTCTATTTGTCTTTCTCTGCTGACTTATTTAGTTTAGCATAATATTGTCTAGCTCCATCCATGTCATTGAAGATGACAAGATTTCATTCTTTTTGATGGCTGAGTAATATTCCATTTTATATATTTATCCATTCATCAGTCAATGGACATTTGGGCTCTTTCTATAGTTTGCTATTTTTGATAACATTGTTATAAACATTGAGTACATGGGTCCCTTCAAATCAGTATTTTTGTATCCTTTGGGTAAATAGCTAGCAGTTCAATTGCTGGCTCAGATAATAGGCTGAATTTCTTTATCTGAACTTAGCTAGGAAGGTTTATTTAGGACAGAGACTCTGAGATCCTGCATTTCCTTAAATAACTGCATTTGTATGATGCATTTTTGTTAAGCTTTTGGCTACATTTAGTATGCCTTTTGATAGTTACAGACTTTTATGAAGGTGCAGTTGATGGAAGAAAGATTCTTTTTTAAAAAAATTAATTTATCTATTTGAGAGAGAGAGAGAGCACAGAGGGGTGTGAGCAGGGGGCATGACATGGAGCTTGATCCTAGGACCCCAGGATTATGACCCAAGCTGAAGGCAGACCTTAACCGACTGAGCCATCCAGGCACCCTGGAAGAAAGATTCTGTAATACAATTCTAATTACTATTCCAGGTCTCTCTAAATCTGACTTCAAGATAGTTGGTGAGCTTGAATGATTGTATAGTTTTTAGAGTGATAACTGCATAAGGTTAAAAATAAAATATCAGATGAAAGATAACAACTTTGAGAAATAAATTGTTTCCTTGCCATTCTTGATAAAAATCCTAAAACATATTTTGAAACTTCCACAAAAAGATAAAAATATTTTGGCAGTTTAGCACAGAAACTGGCATAGAGTCAGTATGCAATACACGTCTGCTGAAAGTAGAAAGAGAAGAAGCCTAGTAACAAATAAGAAAGTAAAATGGACAGAATCTAGTAAAAAAATGGATTCATGGATAAGAAAAATAAAATAGATAAGATCGTAGGTATGTTTGTCATGGCATAGTCAGGATTGTCAGAGGAGAAATAAGACATTAAATAACAGAAAAGAGGTAAATAATTATAAGAAGGACCAAAGGTCTAGATTATTTGGATTTAAACATGAAACCATTGATTGCATTTAATTAAGCTTAATATGTTAAAAAATGAGATAATAGAGAATGATTGAAAATGCAAAACAGAAAGACTGATTGTCATTATAACTGATGGAGTAAATACCATAAAGGGCATATTTTTAGGGTTTAACTTTCAAAAATGTAGGAAAAGAGTTATTCTCTGAAACAAATGTAAAATAAAATGTGTGTAGTTACAGGGAAATTTTTAAAATGGGGAACTCAAACTTGTGATAATTTAGTGTCAGATGATTGTAATTTTCTTGAAGTCAGAGTTGGGAGTCACATGCTGAGAGTATCGTGAGGCTGGGAAGACTTTGTGTTTGAATGATAGAGGTTTAGAGTAATTGCAGTATAAAATCAACAGCAATAATAAAGCATCATAATGGATCACTAACAACATACCTACACATAAAATCTATAAAATGAATACAAATCCCTTTTCATTCCCTGGAGAAAAAGTAGAAGGAAGAGAGAAGGCCATAAGTTTATGAAGCCTTCAGGATATTTTCAATATATTTCTTTTTCAAAACATTATGGAAACTTGTAAATTAGCTTATATTTGTTCATTGTACTGGGATATTTTCTTGGTTGATGTTATGTATCTCTACATGTGTAAGCACTGTGAGTTTATGTAGATTAATGGCTTGTATTAATATTCATAGATGCATATATATGTATATTTAATAAAAATCCTCTTATATTTTTTGATGCATATACACCTTAATTTGTACATCAGAATAATCTGTAACTTTCTCAATCAGAAAACAACCAGACAAGCAAAATTTATAACTGCCATATGTTTATACTAGAATTGCCTGTACTTCCATTTCTTGTTCTCAATTCTTTGGTGATTAAGCATATTTTTATAAAGTATCACCCATGACAACAATCACCTCTTTCTAAAAGATGCAAAACAATTTTTTTAAGTTTTTGAGAAAAAAATTAAGCTTAAAAATTACATCTGGATAGTTTTCCCTATTGCTGCCCCATTGTTATGTGCACATTCTGCATGCAGTTTACTTGGGTTTGAGTTAAGCTTTTGTCACCTGAACATTGTGAGATTTGTGGCAAATTCTTAAATTTTTATCCCTCAGTTTACTCATCCACATAATATAATAATAACTCCTATCTCATAGGTTTATTGTATTATGTGATTTATGTAAAGAGCACAGAAAATAATCTGACAATTAAACTTCTAAAAATGTTTAAAATGTAAGAAGTCTTATTAGTTTAATAGTTTTATATTATCTGATTACAGTATTAATAATCATAGTGATACAGTATTAATAATCATTATGTACATATTATAATGGAAAAGTCATTTAACTTGATTTGTAATTATATGTTAAACACTATTTTATTCCAGGACCTGTAAAAATAATAGGGTACATTTTTTTAATTAAAAAAATCCTTTAAAAAATTATGCTGAGTGAAATAAGTCAAGCAGAGAAAGTCAATTATCATATGGTTTCATTTACTTGTGGAGCATAAGGAATAACATGGAGGACATTGGGAGATGGAAAGGAGAAGTGAGTTGGGGAAAATCAGAGGGGAAGAAAAACCATGAGAGACTGTGGACCCTGAGAAACAAACTGAGGGTTTTGGAGGGGAGGGGGTTGGGGGTTGGGTGAGCCTGATGATGGGTATTATGGAGGGCACATATTGCATGGAACACTGGGTGTGGGGCATAAACAATGAATTTTGGAACACTGAAAAAAAATAAAATAAAATTTTTAAAAATCTCCAGTTTATTTACAAATAGTATTAGAAATTAGAAAGAATAGCCTCACTATTAAAGAAATTAGTCTCATTAATTAACTTATAAAATTCCCAATAAGTCAATTAGAAGAAAATGATAGACCTATTCTACCTCTGTAATCATTAAATATGATTCTAGTAATCTATGATTTCCATTGTCAATGTTTTTATAGTGCATTAGAATAGTGATGTTAAATCATGATGATTACAGTTGTTATTTTATGTGTGAAAATTGTGACAATTTGAGTTAAGAAGGGAAATGGTGTGGGACTTATTGCTCTTCTTAATATTTCTGCAAAAATAAGAGTGATGTTGGATTTACTAAACAGAAAAAAAAACATCAGAAATTTGTGAGTGGTGGATTTTGTTTATAATCAAGAAGAATGAATTCAGACAGGGGTTGATAAGGGCTGATGCCAGTGAGTAGACATGTGATAACATACATTTCTTCTTTTCCTGAAAATGATTTAAATGAGTATTGATCTAAGGCTGGGGCATGAAAATTTAACTTCATGATTCTGCCCAGAACCTAGATCTTGAAAATCCAAAGCCCTGTGGTAAGATATATAGAAAAGGAAAAGCAGCTTTGTCTGTAATAATTGCCTATTCATATTAGATTTTTTAGTACTTGGTGGATAAAACAGATGAATTCATATTAAGAAAACATCTTTCAGTTACAAATTTCCCACTTATGAACATATAGAATTGGCTGGACTGTATTGAGCTTAACAGAAGCATTTAGAATTCTGAACTTGGGAGTAGACTCACTCA
Source organism: Taxidea taxus jeffersonii (assembly GCA_003697995.1). NCBI lineage: Eukaryota > Metazoa > Chordata > Mammalia > Carnivora > Mustelidae > Taxidea > Taxidea taxus. Next base: position 9,962 of record RCUC01102167.1, read on the forward strand.
AATACTCTTTTGCACCCAAATGGGGGGGGGGAGTAAAATAGGTATTGTAAAATTACCTACTGCAAAAAGCAGTTTCCAGTATTTATCAGTTCCATCACATTCACATAGTTAATTCCTGTTTTGAATTTTTAGTATTTATATTGTTTCTGGGTTAATTAACCTTACAAATTTTTAATTCATAAATCTTTGATAGTTCAAAGCATACTTGTTAAAATTTATTCTCACAATTGTATACGACATTTTGGTATAAAGATGTGCTCATTTCTTCAGCTAAACTTAAACACTAGAGGAAAATTATAGACTAAGAAAAAGAGATGATCACTGATTTTTTTTAATTTTTTTTTACTTTATTTTAGCTTTATTTAAACATATAATGTAACCCCACCACCCTCACCCAACCCCTCTTCCCCCCACCCCCCTCAGTTTGTTTTATGACATTAAGAGTCTCTTTTGGTTTTTCTCTCTCCCGATTCCATCTTCTTTCATTTTTACTTTTCCTACCACCTTAACTCCCACCCCCGTTGCATCTCCACTTCCTCATATCAGGGAGATCATGTGGTAGTTGTCTTTCTCCAGTTGACTTATTTCGCTAAGCATAATACGCTCTAGTTCCATCCATGTGTCGCAAATGGTAAGATTTCATTTCTTTTGATGGCTGCATAGTATTCCATCGTATATATATACCACCTCTTCTTTATCCATTCATCTGTTGATGGACATCTAGGTTCTTTCCATAACTTGGCTATTGTGGACATTGCTGCTATAAACATTCGGGTACACGTGCCCCTTTGGATCACTACGTTTGTATCTTTAGGATAAATACCCAGTAGTGCAATTGCTGGGTCATAAGGTAGCTCTATTTTCAATTTTTTGAGGAACCTCCATGCTGTTTTCCAGAGTGGTTGCACCAGCTTGCATTCCCACCAACAGTGTAGGAAGGTTCCCCTTTCTCCACATCCTCGCCAGCATCTGTCATTTCCTGACTTGTTCATTTTAGCCATTCTGACTGGTGTGAGGTGGTATCTCATTGTGGTTTTGATTTGTATTTCCCTGATGCCCAGTGATGTGGAGCACTTTTTCATGTGTCTGTTGGCCATCTGGATGTCTTCTTTGCAGAAATGTCTGTTCATGTCCTCTGCCCATTTCTTGATTGGATTATTTGTTCTTTGGGTGTTGAGTTTGCTAAGCTCTTTGTAGATTTTGGATACTAGCCCTTTATCTGATATGTCGTTTGCAAATATCTTTTCCCACTCTGTCAGTTGTCTTTTGGTTTTGTTGACTGTTTCCTTTGCTGTGCAAAAGCTTTTGATCTTGATGAAGTCCCAATAGTTCATTTTTTCCCTTGCTTCCCTTGCCTTTGGCGTTGTTCCTAGGAAGAAGTTGCTGCGGCTGAGGTCGAAGAGGTTGCTGCCTGTGTTCTCCTCAAGGATTTTGATGGATTCCTTTCTCACGTTGAGGTCCTTCATCCATTTTGAGTCTATTTTCGTGTGTGGTGTAAGGAAATGGTCCAATTTCATTTTTCTGCATGTGGCTGTCCAATTTTCCCAACACCATTTGTTGAAGAGGCTATCCTTTTTCCATTGGATGTTCTTTCCTGCTTTGCCGAAGATTAGTTGACCATAGAGTTGAGGGTCTATTTCTGGGCTTTCTATTCTGTTCCATTGATCTATGTGTCTGTTTTTGTGCCAGTACCATACTGTCTTAATGATGACAGCTTTGTAGTAGAGCTTGAAGTCGGGAATTGTGATGCCACCAACTTTGGTTTTCTTTTTCAATATTCCTTTGGCTATTCGAGGTCTTTTCTGGTTCCATATAAATTTTAGGATTATTTGTTCCATTTCTTTGAAAAAATTGGATGGGATTTTGATAGGCATTGCATTAAATGTGTAGATAGCTTTAGGTAGCAGACACATTTTCACAATATTTATTCTTCCAATCCATGAGCATGGAACATTTTTCCATTTCTTTGTGTCTTCCTCAATTTCTTTCATGAGTACTTTATAGTTCTCTGAGTATAGATTCTTTGCCTCTTTCGTTAGGTTTATTCCTAGGTGTCTTATGGTTTTGGGTGTAATTGTAAATGGGATTGACTCCTTAATTTCTCTTTCTTCTGTCTTGTTGTTGGTGTAAAGAAATGCAACTGATTTCTGTGCATTGATTTTATATCCTGACACTTTACTGAATTCCTGTACAAGCTCTAGCAGTTTTGGAGTGGAGCTTTTTGGGTTTTCCACATATAGTATCATATCATCTGCAAAGAGCGATAGTTTGACTTCTTCTTTGCCGATTTGGAGGCCTTTAATTTCTTTTTGTTGTCTGATTGCTGAGGCTAGGACTTCTAGTACTATGTTGAATAGCAGTGGTGATAGTGGACATCCCTGCCGTTTTCCTGACCTTAACGGAAAAGCTCTCAGTTTTTCACCATTGAGAATGATACTTGCCGTAGGTTTTTCATAGATGGCTTTGATAATATTGAGGTATGTGCCTTCTATCCCTACACTTTGAAGAGTTTTGATTAGGAAGGGATGTTGCACTTTATCAAATGCTTTTTCAGCATCTATTGAGAGTAT
>RCUC01102168.1:0-25245 GCA_003697995.1 Taxidea taxus jeffersonii
GACTTTGCATAAATTATTTGTTTGTTTTGTATCTGACACTTATCGTCAGTTATTTGATGATTTTTATGGATTGTCTCACCAGAAAAAATTGCATAATGTATTATTTTGTGTACGATTTCAAGGGTTCAAGAAGCCCCTGTATTTAGGTGTTCCTGGTAGACAGTAGATCTGGGGACCAGAGAGGGGGTTGAGTGGTGGAGATCCAGGAGAGGCAGAGCAAGTGGCATCAAAGAATTGAGTGATCATATCTGGACTAAGTGCTTTTGCAAAATTGTTGAAATTTAGTGCTTGAATTACATTTCCCAGCCAGGAATAGTAGCGATAGATTGATTTCTGGTACCATTTAAGATTTTTTAAAATAAAAATTTATTTAAATCTAAAAAAACAACACATAAAATCTACCAATTTAACCACGTTTTAAATGTACAGTTCAGGAATGTTAAGTTTATTCACATTATGAAAGAAGTTTCTAATTTTTTTTTTCCATCTATATCTAGTAAAGAACTCCTGACTTCCCCTCCCTCATCCCTTGGCAGCCATCATTCTACTTCTTGTTTTTATGAATTCGGCAACTTTAGATCCCTCCTATATGAGGACTCGTACAGTCTTTGTGCTTCTGCGATTGGCTTATTTCACTGAGTACAATGTCCTCAAGGTTCACTCATGTTGTACCATGTGACAGAATTTCTTTCCTTTTCAAGTTTGTTAATAATATCCCATGGTTTGGTATTCCACATTTTGTTTATCCATACATTTACTGATGGACATTTGGGCTGTTTCACCTCTGGCTATTGTGAATTGTGCTGCTATGAACACGAGTGTGCAAATATCTCTTTGGGATCCTGCTTTCCATTCTTTTTGATATATTCAGAAATCCAGATTTGGGATTGCTGGATCCTATGGTAGTTTTATTTTGAATTTTTTTAGGAACCCCTGGACTGTTTTCTATAGTGTCTGTACCATTTTATATTTCCTCTAACAGTGCAAAAGGGTTCTGATTTCTACATATCCTTATAGACACTTTTATTTTCTGTCATCTCCCAAACCCCCATCTTTACTGAAGTGTAATTGACAGATAAATTGTAATATATTTAAATTGTGCAATGTAACGATTTGACATGGATACACATCATGAAAGCATTTCCACCATCGAGTTAATGAACACATCGTCTCACACATTTACCTTTTCTTTGGTGAGAACTTAAGTTCTATTCTCTTAGCAAATTGCAATTATACAATATATTATTTTCAACTATAGTCACCATGTTATACATTAGATCCTCAGGCTTTACTCATCTTTAACTGAAAATTTGTACCTTTTACCAGCCTTCCTCTCTTTTCCCCATCCCCTAGCCTCTGGCATTCATCATTCTATTCTTTCTTTCTGTGAGTTCAACTTTTGTTTTTGTTTCTTATGTTCCACAAGTAGGTGATACTGTGCGGTATTTGTCTTCTGCCATCTGACTTACTTCGCTCTGCATAATGCCCTCTGGGCGTATCCATGTCACATTTGACAGGATTTTCTTCTTTTTATTTATTTTTCTATTTTTAAAAGATTTTATTTATTTATTTGACAGAGCAATAGAGAGAGAGAGTACATAAGTAGACAGAGGGAGAGGGAGAAGCAGGCTCAACACCGAGCAGGGAGCCGGATGTGGGGCTCGATCCCAGGACCTTGGGATCATGACCTGAGCCGAAGGTAGATGCTTAACAACTGAGCCACCCAGGCACCCCTAGGATATCCTTCTTTTTAAAGGCTGAGTAATATTCCATTGTGTGTATCTGTGTGTGTATGTATATATTATATATATTAACATCATATATATGTGTGTGTGTGTGTGTATATTTATATATATGTATATACATGCCACTTTTTAAATCCATTCATCTGTCATCAGACACTTGGCTATTGTGAACAATGTAATGAACACGGAAGACCTCTTTCAGATAGTCATTTCAATTCTTTTGGATATATACCCAGAAATGGGATTGCTAAATCATGTGGTAGCTCTGTTTTCTTTCTTTTTTTTTTTTTTTGAGGAAACATCATATTCTTTTTCATAGAGGCTATTCCAGTTTACATTCCCAGCAACAGCACACACAAGTGTTTCCTTTTCTGTATGTCCTCAACAGTATTTATTTCTTTATCCTTTTGATAACAGATATTCTAACAGAGTGAGGTAATATCTCATGGAAGTTTTGATTTGCATTTCCTGGTTGATGAGTGATGCCAAATTCCTTTTCATATACCTGTTGGCCATTGGTATATCTTCTTGGGAAAAATGTCTCTTCAGGTCCTTTATTCATTTTTTCTAATTGGGTTATTTGGTTTTTGCCATTGAGATGTTTGAGTTCCTTGTATATTTTGGATACTAACCCCTTATCACAAATGTGGTTTTTGCAAATATTTTCTTCCACTCCATAGGTTGCCTTTTCATTTTGTTGATGGTTTCTTTTGCCATGCTGAAGATTTTTAGTTTGAAAACTCCCTCTTGTTTATTTTTGCATTTGTTGCCTTTGCCTTTGCTATCAAATCCAAAGAAATCGTTGTTAAGGGTGATGTCAGGAAACTTATTCTTCCTCATTTGTGAGTGATTACCGCACTCAGCTTATGGATGGGTGTGGCCCTCCCCCCATCCTTCACTATTGGGGCCCTTTTTTCCTCCCCTTGGTTTTGGGCACCAACACAGATAGAGTCTTCCTTTTCATCCATCACTGTGTAATCTTCGAGCATAGGTAGTGTCCCGACCATGGCTAGCCACATCGCAAGTGGTCAATATTGATCGACTTGCAGAAAATGGCAATTTTCCATCTAAAGGACTGAGTAGACATGCCTGTGTTGTGGTGCACAGCTGCCTCATCAGTGGAACTTGAGACCCCACAAGGACACAGAGGAAAGGCACTTGGCAATCCCAGGACACATGATGAATTTTATGAAACCCAAAATGAAGGTTAGTTATCTTACTTTGTCCAAGTGCTGACTTGGAGACCCAAAATGAATGCTTTTTTAGGGAAGCTCTGACAGTTTTGACCTCTTCCAATGGAAAGGTTCTGCTTCATTTCAAATTAAGTTAGAAAGAGACCCCAGAATTTTCCTCTCAGTAATTTGGGCCCCCTTTTAGAGAGGTTAACCCAAGGAATTATTTTTGCAAATAGTGTTTTATTGGGTGCAGTAAAGAAGTCTCAGTCAAGGTCAAGGTGACTGTACGTGTGTTCTCACACCACGGCCCATGAGTTCCAGACATTGCAGAGGTTGTCTGAGGCTCCAGCCTTCAAGCTCCCCTGTTATAAGATGAGAACCATTGGCTTGATAGAATAAACCACCTCTTCTCCGTAACTTGAGGGAACCCCTCTAAAATTTCTTCAAGTTTCTGGGTTGCTGTTTTCGAGAGAGCACCTTGATTTCTGGGTTCTCGATTTTTGATTGATTTCTTATTTTTCAATCTGTCAAGGTTTTGAAAGCATCATAACGATAGGCATTTCCCCTCAATGTATAATGCTAAGAATTGGAGATAAGTGGTATGTTATTTCAGGAACATGATTCGCTGTAGAGAGGTAGATGATAAAGCTATCAAGAGAGGGGAAAAAATAGTAACCGAGAATGTGGCACCCACACAGAAAGGAACAAGCCACAGAGGAGACACAGCTGCCTTGGAGGAATTTCTTGCTTTGTTTAATAAAGATAATCAGGACAGGAAAGAAGCTGTTATTGCCCATAAGGCTGGTGGCAACAGAAAAAGAAAGGCCATTGCTCTGGAGCAAAAGGTCGATCTATTAATCCGCTACATTTGCTAGGTATTCAGGTGTTGTAGCCATCCGTTTACAAAACCTCCCCCGATTAGTTAAAGTTCTACAAGAAAATGGCTTTGATGAGTTTGAAATCCTCCAGTCCGTGAACTCTTGTTGTTGAAAATCAGCCTCTGTGCTCTGGAACCAAAATGTAATGGGAAAATATAATGGGAAAACAGAGTTTGGGATAAAGAGGAACAATGGCTTTATTGCCTTGCCTGGCAAAGGAGGCTGAGGCCTTCAGACATCAAACCCACCCGCAGAAAGGTTTGGGGGGGGGGCATCGATAGGGAAATGTGGGATCTGGCTGGTTTTGACAAGAACTGTGGCCTTGTTCATCAATGTCTTTTGAGTGGGACTAGGCTCCTGAAACAAAGACTAAGAAGGGAGGAAGGAAGGTTTGTGGAAGAGAGGAAAAAGGGGACTTATTTTAAAACCAAGCTTCGCTGAAGCGTTAGTATAGCCATTTTGGTTTTTGCTCGACTTTATACTTTTAAGTAGTTTTGTTATTTCCTATGAAGCAATTTTGATTTTAAAACAAACAACAGAAATCTACTGCTCACAATTCTGGAGGCTGGGGAGTCCAAGATCAAGATGTCGGCGTGGTCATTTTCTGGTGAGAGTCCCTTTCTGGTTCACAGCCGGCACCTTCTAGCTGTGTCCTCGCATGGTGGAATGGTCTCTGAAGCAACTTTTAAATTTTTTTATGTTTTGTTTGTTTGTTTGTTTATTTAAAGAGAGAGAGTGCAAGAGTGGAGGAGGGAGCAGAGGGAGAAGGACAAGCAGAGTCTACATTGAGTACAGAACCCGATAGGGGCTTGATTTCACAACCATGACATCATGACCTGAGCCAAAGTCAAGAGTTGGATGCTTAACTCACTGAGCCACTCAGGCAGCCCCGAAGCAACCGTTTTTATAATACATTGTTTTGATTGTGTATGATTTCCTAAGAATTACAATTATTTCAATTATGACATCGTAACAGAATAGACTTCATTTCCTCAAGGCCAGCCACAAAATTTGGGGGGGCCCTCCACAAAATAGAAATGGGAGGGGGTCTTTTGTTAAAAAAAAAAGCAGGAAAAAAGTGCTGTTAAAGGCATATACTAAAATATTAAGCTTTTTCCTTTCCTTTTTTTTCTTAAAGAAGATTTTTCTTTTTTCCCAACAGTCTCTCTTGTCCTAGTTTTTCTTTTATTTGCTATTTCATGTTGTTCTAAGTGAAGAAAGATTAAAATTTTAAATTGTTAGCATGAATTTTACAGTTCATCTTTATATGGTATAGTCCTAGTTTTAAATGCAAATATAAGAACATTTCACTCACATGTAGTCACCAAATCACACAAGTTGTGTTTCATAGCCCATACATGCATATGTATTGTGTTCTTACCCGGAAGAGTGGACATGCTGCACAAAATGAGCGCCACTGTTTTCATTCATATGTGTGCATTTGACCACAGTTCTCTGCCTTTGTCTTACTAGTGAGTAGGGAAGGTCTGAAGACAAAGGATTGATGGATTGATGATGGGCCTGCCTTCTTCTTCCTTATATGCCAGCATTTTGGGACTAAGTGGTGAATTAATATGGAAAAGTAACCTGTAAGGAAGTGAGAAAGGATGTGATCCTGGCCCTTGGTGGTTTGTGTTCCTTAGAATGCCTTTGACTTCTTTCTGCACTGGAAGCCCAAAATCTGATTTCAGAGGAAAATGCGGCCTCTGGGGGCTGTCAGAGCCTCTGTTACTCAGTCACAGATATAAGAGTTGACACCTAAAACGAACCATTACTGTCCCCAAGAACATAAGGTAATAAGGTCAGGAAAATGGTCTGGTGTGTACCTGCAGCATTGACAATTCTTTGAGTTAAATCCCCTTGCTTGATGATGTTGGATCCAGGTATGGCAGGAGTATGTGTGTGCATGTGTGTGTGAGAGAGAGAGAGAGACCGTGCAAGAATGAGTGTGTGTGTGAGAGAGACAGAGATGGAGAGTGAGAATATGTGGGGGGAAGTGACTGCAGAGGACACATTTCTCTTACAGACAATGTGCTCTCTGTCTACATTGTTTCCTCCCTGTCTTCTTCCTAGGGGCTGGGCAGTTCCTTAGACACAAAGTTTAGGAATCTTGAAAGCACAGTGGTTAAGACTTAAGGTGGTGGAGTCTGGAGCCATGCCATCTGTATTTGAATCCTGGATTTGCTGTTTACCAACAACATGGCTGCTGCAATTCACTTGCCTTCTTTTCTGTCAGTGTCCTCAACGGGCGGGTGGGGAAGGTGATAGAGTCTTGCTCGCAGGGCTGCTATGAGGAATAGTGTCAAGGGCTGCAACAATGCTTGGCACTTGATAAGGGCTTGGTGTTAATGTTGTTTTTCACATGGCGGGGACTCAAATGCTGGAAGTCTCTTCTTGAAGACTTGCTCTTATGTATCATGAGGTTTGGATGTGGGAGAGAAAGAGAAATGAATACCATCACAGCTTTGTTTCAGTAGAATAATACCATCAACAGATGGCATTAGAGAAAGAACAACCATCAAATCAAGGGACATGCTTTTCCAAATGCTGAGAGAGATTCCTCACTCAAGTCTCATGGGTAAAATCACATTAGAAATTTGGGCCCCTGGGTTCAACAGGGCTGGATGGCAGCAGCTCTGTGGGGTCAGAAAGGGCTTAGTGGATCTTGAAGGGTATAATGCCTTTGAGGGGTTTCCTTCTGGAGATGGAACTGGCTGTCAGGACTACTTTAGTCTCCTGATGTCCTCTCTTGCTCATAGCTCTGCTTCCGGTCTGGTGCTGGTGTCTCTGAAGTTGGCACCTTTTTCCTTTTCTGCACTGACTCTGTGTAAGCATGGGCATCCTTCAGACGGGGTTGCATTTCACGTGGCGTTCCCAAGCAGGTTGGGGTTGGTGCCGGGATGGGGTATGGGCTTGGAGGAACAAAGCCAGAGGTGGACATGTGCATGGATGCACGTGTGGCGTAGGGGGTTTGGAATGCCTGGAAGAATGAGTGGATCAAGTGGTATTTAACTGCACAGGGAACATCTAGGGAAGGGAAACTCCTCATCCCCAACCCTTCTCGTATTTCTCTTTCCTCTCTCCGATGTTCGTGAACAAATCATCCACTAAAAGCTCAGGAAACACTGACTTACGTCATGGACTATTATTTCCCATTTTTGTGACCTTTAAAATGGAGCCCAGGTCCCCGCTGGGTGCTTAGGCTGTTCGGAGAATGAGTTCAGTCCTTGTAATTTTTTTTTTTTTAAGATTTTATTTATTTATTTGACAGAGAGAGATCACAAGTAGGCAGAGAGGCAGGCAGAGAGAAAGGGAGGAAGCAGGCCCCATGCAGAGCAAAGAGCCTGATGCGGGGCTCGATCCCAGAATCCTGGGATCAGGACCTGAGCCAAAGGCAGAGGCTTTAACCCACTGAGCCACCCAGGCGCCCCCCTTGTAATTATTTTACCAGATGGGAAGACCTCTCAGCCTCTCTCAGGGCCTAAAGGCTGTTGCTGATCTCAGAATGTTTTCCCCACTGGTGTATTAACCGTGGTCAGGCATGCTCCGCTCCCCCCAGCTATCTGCTTCCCTACAGACTAGGCTGGTAGTGGGAGTTTGCTAGGAGGGGATCAGAGGTGCAGGGTGAATGTGAGTAGAGGTGCACGGTTCTGTGGAGGCAGGGGTGCCTTTCCAGACCTAGAGAAAGATGACCTAAATTTTCTCTTTTTCTTGTTTATGAAGAAGAGAAATTAATGGTATAAACCCCCTATATGAATCTCAGAGGATATCGGAGTAAGGATAGTAGAAGAAGGCGGGGCTGATTTCAGGTTTCACTTTGAACTTGAAGGTGAGAGTAAAGGAGGAGAGAGAGTGGGAGAGAGGGACCTCGTATCCTCACATACCTTCCAGAGGTGAGGTGGGCATCTCCAGAGCTGCAGAGGGTGGTGGTACCTGGCCTCCCTGGCTGAGCATCCCTGGGCAGGCTCTGGGGTGCCACTTGGTCTGAATGTCCAGCTACATGGACAGTGAATCTTGAGAATGGAGAGCTGGGAACTCCTCCATTGGCTGGGCTTCCCAGGTGACACTTGGCAGCCAGCTGGGGTCATTTGCATTTTCACAGCCCAAGGGCTGCTGGAAAGATATGTTCTCTGCAGATATTCAAGTTCCTGGATTCCAGAGCATTCCCCGGGGCACTCCTCGCTCTCCTCTTCCATATGGTCACTGCAGCCAACCTCACATTTCTTAATTAGGCATTTTGGAACTTTGATGCCTCTGGGAGTTACAGCAGTAACAACATCAGGGCCAGTTCTTCCCCTCCCCCCTCCCTTTCTGTACCTTCTGCTTCCATTCATCCTTTTTCTCCCTCCTTTCAAGCTTTTGAGATATGTTAATTCCTGAAAGTAAAATAGAGTTCAGTGGCCTGGGCCAGGCTTTTCCATCCAGTTTCTAGATGCCAAAGAAGGTGGAAGGATGAACTTTAGTTAAGTTTAGTTTAGTTATGTTAAAGTAAGGCAATTGTCAGTGGTATGCTATTCATTAATTTTCTATTGTCACTGTAGCAAATTACCATTATTTAATGGTTTAAAACAATACCCATTTATTGACTCACAGTTCTATAGATCGCAAGTCTGGGTACAGGACAACTCTGTGGGTCCTCTCCTTAGAACCTCACAGGGATCAGCAGGGCTTTGTTCCTTTCTGGAAGCTCTGGGAATGAATCTGTTTCAAGCTCATTTGAGTTGTTGGCAGAATTCAGTTCCTTATGGTTGTTGGACTGAGGTCTGTTTCCTTGGTGGCTGTCAGCCAGGGGCTGTCTTCTGCACTTTAAAGCTGCCCATTTTCCATTCCAGGATTTCTGTGTGGCCCCCTCTCATGCTTAGAATCTGTCTGGCTTTTCATTTTTGTAGTATCTCGGTGACCTCCAGCCAGAGTAAGTTCTCTGCGTTTAAGGGCTCATATGATTAGAATGGGCCAGCCTGGATTAATCTAGGATATTCTCTGTATTTTTAGGTCACTGATTAATAACCTTAATTCCAGCTTTCAGAGTCCCTTTCGTGAATCATGTAACATACACAGATTCTAGGGGTTAGGGCATGGACATTTTTTGGGGGGTGGGCATTATTTGGCCTGCCATACTCTATAAATAATTCATTGATTGTCTTGACCACCCTGTGAGAAATGTTACAACCATTGTCAGGGTGTCTGCTTACCATTTTGGCTGGGTGCTGGGCAGGGCTGAAGAGAGAAAGTGAAGGAGATGGAAGCCAGAGACAGGGTGGACATAAGATACTTTCATCTGACAAAGGGAAACAGAATCTTTTTATGAAGCTCATAAACTGCCTGGGCTCCTAGATAGAGATAAACATCTGTATCTTCCCTCAAGAAGGGACAGTGGAGGCCCAGAGAAGTGACATGACTTGGACAAGGTCAGTGGCCACACCAGAGCTGAAGAGTTCCGAAAGCAGCTGTTTTTCTTTTTTAAAAGATATTTTTTATTTACTTGAGAGAGAGCACAAGTGGGGGTGGGGCTGTGGGGGCAGAGGGAGAGGGAGAAGATGACTCCCTACAGAGCAGGGAGCCTGATGTAGGGCTCAATTCTAGGCCCTTGAGGTCCTGAACCCAGTTGAAGGCAGACATTTAAACTGAGCAGCTCTATTTCAGATCTGCAAGGGGCAGGTGGGCTCCATAGGGAGATGGGCTCCTTGTTCACAGCCTTTGTTCTCTTATTTTCTCTGCTCACCCAGAGCTCCTCTTTGTCAGTCTAGAGACATCCAGCTCCCTGGGGTTTTGCATAAGGCAGAGCAAAGTGCCCTGAGGCTAAGAATATATCCACCCCCTTCCTTGGGCGATGTGCCTGGGAGGAGAGGGAACTGACTCACCAAGTCTCTGACTCTATGAAAAGACAAATATATGAAAAAACTACTGGATTAATACATGGGAAAAAAAATTCTGTATATTTAGCACATGAGGACAGAGTTAGCTATTGTAAAGACCTAGAAGGTGAAAGCTTGTATTTGAAGAAAGAGATTTTTGTCTTGAATGTTTTAGACACATTTAGCAGTGGGAGCTCTCATATGGTAAGTAGGCAGAGATGGGGGAAGGTTGTAGGGCAGGAAACTACCCCGTGTTGATCTTAGCAGCAGCAGAGTAGACTGACCCAGGGATTGGTCTGTGAAAAACCAGGCATGGCTGGTTTTCTTACCAGCCCAAAACTCCATTTGATTCCTAGGATGCGGTTCTGCTGGTTCAAGAGAAATTCTTGGGTAGGAAGAAGCGCTAGCACTTGGCCTGCAGTTGAGCTGTGGGTTTGAGGCAGCCCATGAGAGCACCCTTCCAAGGAGGTCCTCAGCCTCCTATTGTCATCCAGCCCTTGGGTGGAAGCCTGTCTATTCCCTGGAGCTCATTGCAAGGTGCTCTGGTAGCCATGATGAGTATTGGTTTGGAGATTTCTCTAGGTGGAGCTGCTGTTACTGTTCCTTCCAGAAAGATCCTCAGGTTTCCTCCTGTCTGTTAAGTGGAGACACAGGTCTAAAGCAAACATGGGAGGTGTTCACAAAACAGTCAGTATCTGTCACTGGTGGCTTGACACATACCAGTCAAGGGATGCAATTTGGGCAGTTTGCTCAGGGAGAAGCACTGCTGGCTAGATATCCCACAGCCATTCTTTTCTGCCCTCCCTTGCTGGCAGAATCAACCTCTTTCTGTTGAAGATGTATAGTGAAGACTTATTCTCTAGTAACACGCATGGTAGCTGGGATCAGTGGCTTTGGATCCAGGCTGCCAAAGTGTCTGTCTCAGCGCCACCACTCACTGTGACTTACTTAACTTCTCCCATGCCTCAGTTTTCTCATCTGTAAAATAGGTATAAAAATACTACCTCCATAACAGATGGCTTTGAAGAGCAAAGAAGTTAATGCATGTAAGGTACTTATGACAGTACCCAGGATGTACAAAATGTTCAATAGGTGTTAGTGGTTGTTACTGTTGTCATTATGTCCTAGGCTGCCTTGAAGCTCAAGTGTGGCCATACTATATACATGTCACTGGTCGGTTGCACCTGAGAGAAATCTACTGGGGATTTCTGGGCAATGCACAGGAGGTCATGGGCATTGTTCATTTTGGTTGCCATGGTCGGGTGATGCTTGAAATTGCAGAAGTAGTTCCAGCCCTGGGACAGTCAGACTTTGGGTGTTTTGTTATTTGGGATAATAATTGTCTCATTGTTTATGCCTTCTACCACTTACAGTCAAAAACATCCTAACAGATCTACCTATTATTGGCACACAGGGTCTTGCTAGAGTAGCAGGGCATTTAAGCTGTCTGTGGAATTAAGTGTATTTGACAGTATTGTTAGAATGGTTCTTTGCTTTAAAGTATTTTTAGAGAGTTTTGCACAGTAATATGCTCCCATGGTAAAGACATCAAAAAGTATGAAAAACTTCCCATGAAAAATCTCCTTCCCACATTGATCATTCACGTTCCCACTTCCCAGGCCCCAAAGGCCAGATGACCACTGTTTTTAGTCTTTTATTGACCCTTGCAGGGACTTTGCAAATAAATATAAAATAAATGTCACCAACAATACAAATATATTGTTTTCTCTCTTTTGCAATATAAATGTCTGAATGCTATATAGGTCACACAGGAGGTGCCTGGGTGGCTCAGTGGGTTAAAGCCTCTGCCTTTGGCTCAGGTCATGATCTCTGGGTCCTGGGATCGAGCCCCGCATCGGGCTCTCTGCTCAGCAGGGAGCCTGCCTCTCCCTTTCTCTGTGCCTGCCTCTCTGCCTACTTGTGATTTCTGTCTGTCAAATAAATAAATAAAATCTTTAAAAAAAAATAGATCACTCAGTACCTTGCTTTTTCACTTAGTAGAGAGTTTTCCCTACCAATACATAAAGAGATTTCTGTTCTTTTCATAATTACAGAATACATCATTGAGCATCTTTAACCAGCCTCTACTGACAAGTGTCTAGGTTCTCTCCAATCTTTCACTGTTGACTGCAATGCAATAATAAATAAACTTTATGTATGCCATTTTGTAGATATGCAAATATATCTGTAGGGTAAACTCCCCAGAGTGGAGTTGCTGAGTCTCGGAGTACATACATTTGGAATTTTGATCGCTACTGCTAAATTGCCCTCCATCTGGGTCATACAAATTTATACTCCCCATCAGCAAGGTACAACAGTGCCTATTTCCTATAGCTTGGCAATGAACATACTATCACATTTTGGATTTTTGCCAATTTTATGGTGAAAATGTTATGTTAGGGGAGTTTTAATTTGCATGTTTCTTGCTATGAGTGAAATTGAACATTTAAAACTATATTTGAGAACAATTTGCATATTCTTTGAATTGCCTCTTTATAATATTTGTCCATTTTTCTAGTGAGTTATTAGCCTTTTATCAATCTCTAGGGCTTTATATACCACGGGAAGCTTTTTCTATGTCTCTGACTGGTCATAATGATGTTTTCCAGTTTGTCAGTTTATTTATTTATGTATTTTTAATGGTGGGGTTTACTTTTGTTAGGCAGAGGTTAAAAAAGTTTTTTTACATCGTCGAATTTATTGATATATTTTCATGGCTTCTGAATTGGATGATAGTTTAAAAGCCTTCCATACTCTAAGATTATGAAATGCTATTTCATGTATTCATTTACTACTTTCATTGATTTATTTTTTATATTTGAAGATTTGATCCATTTGGAACATATCATGGAACCCAGAGTAATATATGAGTCCAACATTAATATTTCCCAGATAGCTACCTAATTTTCCCAATATTATTCAACAGTTCAGTTTTCAGATTTGGTGTTGTGTTCTTTTTCTGGACTTTTTAAAAATTCTATTGGTCCATCTATTTATGAGGCAGTACTACATTGCTTTAATTTTGAGCTTTGTTGAGTGTTTTTTATATCTGATAATTTTCCTTCTTGGTCCTTTTCTCAAAGTTTTCCTTGCAAATCTTGTCTGCTTATTTTCCACTATGAACTTTAGAATTACTTTGTCTAGCTGAAAAAAAGCGATTTACAGGTTTATTGAGATATCTCTAAATTTAAAAATCAAACAGCACAATCTTGATACAAGAAAGGATAATGACATTAGGCCATCTTTGTCCAAAAGTATGGTTATGCTTTCCCATTTGTTTATGAATTCTGTGTTTTTCTGGAATGTTTTAAAGTTGCTTTTTAGCATACCTCTTGTATACTTATTTTTGAATTTATTCCTAAGACATTCATCTTTTTCTGTTGTAGCTATTATTCATGTAAATAGAATCTTTCCTTTTATTTTAATTTTCTAGCTTTTTAACTACTGACTCTATATTAGTTTTCTACCTCACAAAATTACTGACTTTTCTTCTTTCTTTGGTAGTCTTTGATTTCTTTGGGTCTTAAGTAAACAATAATACTCCCTGAAAATAGGGTTAGTTTTGTTTCTGCCTTTCAGTTTTCAGGCCTTAAATTCTTATTTGCCTTTTTTTTTTGGGCTAGAGTGCTAGTAAAAATTGACAAAAGCAAAGAAACTAGACATATCCACAGTCATAGCGGGCAATTTTAGTACCTCTCTCTCAGTAACTGATGGAAAAAGTTTAATAAGCAGCATGATAGACAATCTTAATGTAATTGATATGTATAGAATCCAGCACCCAATAACTACAGTATGTACATTATTTTCAAGTGCACATAAAACATGTATCAAAATTGATTATATGCTGAGCAGTAAATCAAGTCTCAGAAAAACCACAGAGTATGAAAGTAATACCAATTATGTTCTCTGGCCTCACTGAAACTTAGCTAGAAACCAATTAAAAAAGATAACTAGAAAAATTCCTAAATAATTGGAAGTTAAGCAATATATTTCTCATTGACCAATGGGTCAAAGAAAAAATTAGCAGTAGAAGTAAGAAACTATGTCTACTGGAATGATAATTAAAATATGACATATTGGAATGTATGATGTCGTTAAAGTATGCTTAGGGAAAAAAAAATTTTTTTTTTTTTTTTTTGAGAGAATGATAAGAGTGCAGGGTGGGAGGGCAGAGGGAGAGAGAATCCTAAGTAGGCTCCACACCTGATGCAGAGCCCATGGCTATGCTCAGTCTCATGACCTTGAAACCATGACCCTGAGATCATGACCTGAGCCAAAGGCAGATGCTTAACCCACTGAGCCACCCAGGTGCTCAAGGTAATATAATGTTTAAACAAGGGTATATGGATTGGAACTATCAGTACAGATGACATAAGTATGTATATAAAAAAACACAAAATAATCTACATATAAACTATTGGCATTAAGAAATGAATTTAGCAAGATTTGGTAATTATGTAAAAATATATTGATTCCAAGAACAAAGAGTTAGAAAATTAATTTAAAAATTATGTCATTTATAATAACATGAAAACATATTAAGTACCTAGTAATCTAATAAAAGATGTGTAAGACTTTACCAATAAAAACCACAAAGCATTGTTGATGGAAATTAATTAAAGCCTCAGTAAGTGGAAGGATGAAATAATTCAACTTAATAAAGATGTCAATTCTCTTCATATTCATGTATAAATTCATTATAGTCTCATTCAGTATTCCAGCAGCTATTCAGCTAGAAATGACAAACTTGATTCTAAAATTTATATGCAATTGCAAAGGGTCAAGAATAACCAATACAATTTTGAAAAAGAAGAAGGTTGGAGGACTTACTTTAATGGATGTCAAGTATTATTTTAAAGTGTAAGTAACCAACAACAAGACAGAAGAAAGAGAAATTAAGGAGTCGATTCCATTTACAATTACACCCAAAACCATAAGATACCTAGGAATAAACCTAACCAACGAGGCAAAGAATCTATACTCAGAAAACGATAAAGTACTCATGAAAGAAATTGAGGAAGACACAAAGAAATGGAAAAATGTTCCATGCTCATGGATTGGAAGAATAAATATTGTGAAAATGTCTATGCTACCTAAAGCTATCTACACATTTAGTGCAATGCCTATCAAAATCCCATCCAATTTTTTCAAAGAAATGGAACAAATAATCCTAAAATTTATATGGAACCAGAAAAGACCTTGAATAGCCAAAGGAATATTGAAAAAAAAAGCCAAAGTTGGTGGCATCACAATTCCAGACTTCAAGCTCTATCACAAAGCTGTCATCATCAAGACAGTATGGTATTGGCACAAAAACAGACACATAGATCAATGGAACAGAATAGAGAGCCCAGAAATAGACCCTCAACTCTATGGTCAACTAATCTTCGACAAAGCAGGAAAGAATATCCAATGGAAAAAAGACAACCTCTTCAACAAATGGTGTTGGGAAAATTGGACAGTGACATGCAGAAAAATGAAATTGGACCATTTCCTTACACCACACACGAAAATAGACTCAAAATGGATGAAGGACCTCAACGTGAGAAAGGAATCCATCAAAATCCTTGAGGAGAACACAGGCAGCAGCCTCTTCAACCTCAGCAACTTCTTCCTAGGAACAATGCCAAAGGCAAGGGAAGCAAGGGAAAAAATGAACTATTGGGACTTCATCAAGTCAAAAGCTTTTGCACAGCAAAGGAAACAGTCAACAAAACCAAGAGACAACTGACAGAATGGGAGAAGATATTTGCAAACGACATATCAGATAAAGGGCTAGTATCCAAAATCTACAAAGAGTTTAGCAAACTCAACACCCAAAGAACAAATAATCCAATCAAGAAATGGGCAGAGGACATGAACAGACATTTCTGCAAAGAAGATATCCAGATGGCCAACAGACACATGAGAAAGTGCTCCACATCACTGGGCATCAGGGAAATACAAATCAAAACCACAATGAGATACCACCTCACACCAGTCAGAATGGCTAAAATGAACAAGTCAGGTAATGACAGATGCTGGTGAGGATGTGGAGAAAGGGAACCCTCCCACACTGTTGGTGGGAATGCAAGCTGGTGCAACCACTCTGGAAAACAGCATGGAGGTTCCTCCAAAAATTGAAAATAGAGCTACCTTATGACCCAGCAATTGCACTACTGGGTATTTACCCTAAAGATACAAACATAGTGATCCGAAGGGGCACGTGCACTCAAATGTTTATAGCAGCAATGTCCACAATAGCCAAACTATGGAAAGAACCTAGATGTCCATCAACAGATGAATGGATAAAGGAGAAGTGGTATATATATACAATGGAATACTATGCAGCCATCAAAAGAAATGAAATCTTGCCATTTGTGACGACATGGATGGAACTAGAGGGTATTACGCTTAGCGAAATAAGTCAATCCGAGAAAGACAACTATAATATGATCTCCCTGATATGAGGAAGTGGAGATGCAACGGGGGTGGGGTTTAAGGGGGTAGGAAAAGAATAAATGAAACAAGATGGGATCAGGAGGGAGACAAACCAAAAGAGACTCTTAATGTCATAAAACAAACTGAGGGAGGTGGGAGGGAGGGGTGTTGGGAGAGGGTGGTGGGGTTACATTATATGTTTAAATAAAAATAAAAATTAAAATAAAAAAATAAAGTGTAAGTAATTTAAAGCAGTGTATTAGTGCAAGGGTAATCTACACCCCCCCCCCAGTTTAACAAAAGCAAATGGAATAGAATACACTTTAGAAATAGACCTACATGCATATGGACGGTTGATTTAGGACAGAGGTGGGACTCCAGAACAATAGGAAAAAGATGGTGTTTTGAATAAACAGTGCTGGGTCAATTACATATTCATTAAAAGAATAAATTTTTAACCCTTACTTCACATAACAAAGAAATTGAGGCTGGATTGTATATTGAATGTGAAAAATAAAGCAATCATCTTTCTGAAGATTACATTTAATAATGTTCCCATGATCTTGGGAAGACAAAAATATACAGAACACAGAAACATTAACCAGGAAATGAGGATTCATAAATTAGACCACATTAACATGAGGATCTTTTTTTTTAAAAAGATTTAATTTATTTTTTTGATAGATCACAAGTAGGCAGAGAGAGGGGGGAGGTAGGCTCCCTGCTGAGCAGAGAGCCCGATGTGAGGCTCGATCCCAAGACCTGAGATCATGACCTGAGCCTAAGGCAGAGGCTTTAACCCACAGAGCCACCCAGGCGCCCTTACATGAAGATATTTTTTGTTTTTGTTTTTTCACTTACAGGCTTTAATGAATTTGCACACAAGGTAAGGTTTCCATGTGTGTGTAAACTCATCTGCATTTCACAGTTGCTTTTTGCTTCTTCCATCCTTAATCCTTTTGGACAGAAATGAGAATGTTTGAACTCTCCTAATCAAGAATATTAGGATCTATTTTTCTTTTTTTTTTTAGGATCTATTTTTCATCAAAAGATACCATTAACAACTATGAAGGCAAGTCTCAGAGTGGGAGAAGATATTTGCCGTGCCAATATCTTGGCACATGCTGTTTGTGTAGCAAACAGCAGGCTATAAAAAGATGTATCAGTAGGGAAAAGACAATCTAGTTAAAAAAAATGGGCAACAGGAATTTGCAAATGAGAATATTCAATCTCCATTAAACACATGAAAAGCTGCTCAGGTATTTTAGTGGCCAGAGATGTTTAAATTAAAACCCACAATGAAACACTTCCACACTTGCTGGAATGACTAATAACTAAAAAGATTGACAATACAGTGTTAAGGATGTACAATACAATGTACAATGTTCAATACAATGACAATACAATGTTAAGGATGTAGAACCAGTGGAACTGTCATATACTCCTGGTGGGAGTGCAAATTGATATGACCGCTTTGGAAAAGCTTGGCAACTTTCCATAAAGTTAAATTTGCATATACTCTGGGACCTAGAGATTCTTTCCTAGATATATACCCAACAAATGCATGCATACGTGCACCTAAGGACATGCAAAAGGATGCTCATTGCTGCATTACTTGAAATAGCCCAAGGCAGGAAACACTCCCAGGGTCTTTGAGCAGTAGAAGAGCTACTTGTATGTATCATGATATATATACACTCAGTTGAATACATAGGTAAAAGTTGAGTCACCTACAACTGTATTCTTCAACATGGATGAGTTTCACAAACGTGTATGCTGAGCATTGCAAGTACATAAAGTTCAAAAACATGCAAATCTACATTATGGTGTTAGAATAAACATTTGTCTCCCATGCATGAGGTGCCCTGGCTATAAAACTAATGAACAATGGAGTTTAGACATGAGAACACTGT
This sequence comes from Taxidea taxus jeffersonii, assembly GCA_003697995.1. Taxonomy (NCBI): domain Eukaryota; kingdom Metazoa; phylum Chordata; class Mammalia; order Carnivora; family Mustelidae; genus Taxidea; species Taxidea taxus. Next base: position 17,987 of record RCUC01102168.1, read on the forward strand.
TTGTCTTTGGGGAGGAAAAAAGGTAGTGACTACGGGGAAGCTTCTGGGTTTCTTTTTCTTTTTCTTTGTATTTTAATAAGGCCTTCCAGGTCAATTTTAAAAAATTTATTATTATTATTAACAACACATAATGTATTATTTGCTTCAGGGGTACAGGTCTGTGAATCACCAGGTTTACACACTTCACAGCACTCACTATAGCACATACCCTCCCCAATGTCTATAACCCAGCGACCCTCTCCCTCCCCCTCCATCCTAGCAACCCTCAGTTTGTTTCCTGAGATTAAGAGTCTCTTGTGGTTTGTCTCTCTCCCTGGTTTCATCTTCATTTTTTCCTCCTTTCCCCTATGATCTTCTGTCTTGTTTCTCAAATTCCTTATATCAGAGAGATCATATTGTAATGGTCTTTCTCTGATTGACTTATTTTGCTCAGCATAATACCCTCTAGTTCCATCCACATCATTGCAAATGGCAGGATTTCAGGGGTTTTGATGGCTGCATAGTATTCCATTGTATATATATACCACATCTTTATCCATTCACATCTTTCTGATGATGATGTTCTGTTTCTCGATTGAATTGTGGTGACTGGGATGTCATTACTTTGGAATTTATTGAATTTACTGATTGTGTACTTTCCTCCATGTACATCAACAAGTCCAACTTTGTTCTGCACCCTGTGTATGTATGTAAGGTTGTGTCGAGCACTGGTTCTCTCTTCCTTTCACCCTTTGTCACCATCATGCAGATGGAGGGAGTCCCTTCATACTACTTGGCTCAAGGGAGAGCCCAGTACATGAGTGCAGCCAGGCTCTGCAAGTCCCTCCTGAGAGTGGAAAGTGGGGCCCCACCAAACTTTGGCCAGGGGTTCAATCACTTTGATTGGCAGAGTCCACTTTAGCCCTTCCCAGTCACGACAGTTCTCTGTGCACTTTTAAATTTCCAAAGAATTGCACGGATGAAGGCCCGGAGGCTCCTGCTCCAAAGCTCGAGAGTTCAGGTGTCTGAGTCTGCCCTCTGGAAGCAGCAGTTGGTAGGGAGTGAGAGGGAGGGCTCGCTGAGACCCCGGGATGCTTAGGTGGGTGGGAGGCGGCGTCAAGCCTGAACTTGCAGAGAATCTCATTCTGGCTCCCCCCTGGCCATATTATTTTCTCAGCTACAAAGCTATGAGAATGGTAATACACACAGTAACAATTGAGGAGGACTTGTTTGCATAATTAAATGGTTAATGACATCACTGTGTAAGGACAGTCTTGCCTCAATCTGGATGGAAGTTTCAGTTATAAGGTTAAAGGAGTAAAAACATTTTGATTTGCAGAGGTGGTGAAATTGCGAGCAAATTTTTCTTTTAACATTGTTATAATTCTTTTGTTTATGTAACTGATAGAAATAATAAAAATAAACCAAAGTACTTTTCCCCGAAGAACAAAAGATGTATTTTCATTGTGCGTATATTCATTTGGACAAAAGAAAAAAATACTGAATCAGCATTTTTTGGAAAGATTTTATTTATTTATTTGACAGAGATCACAAGTAGGCAGAGAGGCAGGCAGAGAGAGGAGGAAACAGGCTCCCCGCTGAGCAGAGAGCCCGATGTTGGGGCTCGATCCCAGGACCCTGAGATCACGACCTGAGTTGAAGGCAGAAGCTCAACCCACTGAGCCACCCAGGCGACCCTAAATTAGCATTTTAGACAAATTATGTGGAGTTATTTCTCAACCGATCTGAAAATTTAACCAGGGAATTTGGTCATATTTAACCAGGAAATTTAGTCAAATGTGTGACACTTGATTATTTTCATGTGGCAGAAACAGAAAAAATAACCTTCCATTTATAAATATGACACTGAATTTAGATTAAGTTTTAGAATGCTTCATTTTGACAAGTTTAAATATAAGAAGCTGACATTTACTGCTGAAATATTTCTTTAAATTTATTTAACATACAGCCTCCAGTTACTGGGAAGCTTTTTGTTGTTATAACAAAAGGTGGCTTCTGACTTGATGAGAAAACGTTTTAATCCCAGTCTGGTCTAAATATGACCACTCAACAAACCGGGATGATTTTGGTTTGCTTCTTTGTGATGGAATATACTCCTTTCCAAGGTTGTTAACACCCTTATTTATTTCCTATAGACAAGTATTTATTGAGCTGTACTATGGGCAAAGCACTGCAGATCAAGGTCTATGTATTGGCGGATGCCAGCTAAGCCAATTGTTGCTTGGGGTCAAGAACTCATTTTCTTACAATGATAATAATATATGCAGCAGTGCTTTCCCAGGACAGTCTGAAAAAGGCCATTTAACTCAGTATGTAGCTGAGACGCCTTGCTGCACATACAAGCTTGGTTCCTGGTTACTGGGAGGAGGAAGCCCTTAGAGGAGGCAAGTGGGGAAGACAAAGAAGAGGAGGAAGTGTGAAGGGGAAGACGGGGAGGGGGCGGGGAGGAAGAGGAGAAAGGAGAAGTAGGAGACGAAAACTAGCGAGGATGTGAAGGAGGAAAAAGTCCCGTGTTTTCTTTTGATCTGCAGGACTGCACTCCCGGACATTTCCTTGCCAGCTTCTCCTCTATTTCTGTGCCCCTTCCATTTCCTGATGCCCAAGTGCCAGATTCCCCAGTGCTCCCACATTGCTCTCAGCTCCCCAAGGAGGCACCAGAGCCAAGTTTGCTCACCCCCAGGTTGTGCTTTATGTCCCAGCGTTAGAGTTTCCTTTCATTTTTGAAAGATCTTGAATTCACTGTTAATGGCACTTAGGTGTAAGAGGAAAGCCATCTGATCAAACTATCTCTAAGATGTGCATGATAAATAATCTTGTGTCCATAGGAGTTGTTGGAATTGTTGAAGTAGAACAGAGGCATCTGTAATTGGTAGAACTGTAAGCACCAAAGCAAAGTGGGGGTATCTGGGTGGTGGAGTCAGTTGGACATCCTGCTCTTGATTTCTGCTCAGGTCATGATCTCAGGGTCTTGAATCAGCCCCATGTGGAGCTATGCACTGTGCATGGAGCCTGCTTGGGGTTCTCACTCTCCCTCTCCCTCTGCCCCCTCCTCTGTACAGTCTCTTAAAAAAAAAAAAAAGAAAAGCTAAGCGGGACATTCTGACCTGTTGGAATGAGGGGCTGAGATCTTCGGTCAGGGTAAAACACTACAGGCAAGCCAGTCCCGCCTGCGACACTGTGATGCTACTTGGAATCCGCCATGGTCAGCTCGTACAGGCTGGCCTCACTCTTCAGTTTATCTTTTTCCCATTCCCAAACCATAGACTCTCTAAAAAGCTTTACAGCAGAAGTAGGCACCTGTTGTATACATTTTTTGGATGTTGTTGTTAAGTTGGCTTTTGGTGTATTGGTAATGACCTGCATAGATGCTCTGTATTATTGGCCCCAAACTGAAGGTGATGAAACTGAGTCACTTAGGGTCTAAAACTGTATCCTTTTTAATCCAAGGACCATACGAACATGACTTTTGTAGTATGGGCCTGCACTGTCCAGTACGACAGCCACTCACCACGTATGGTGACTGAGTGCCTGAAGGGGGGGCTAGGGCCATTGAAGAACTGAATTTTAGGTTTTATAAACTCAATTTAAGTTTAAAGACTGATATGTAATTTAGTTGTTGGAAAACTTTTAAATATGTTTAGAACAATGTGGGTATATGAATCTACTTTGTAAACTGTTATATTTTATAAAATATGAATACAGATTGATTATTTCCAATGAATATTTATTGTTAGAAGGCCGGGCACCATGTGCTCCAGCTGAGGACAACTCTGAAAGGCACTTCCAGCTGCTGAGTTTCCCTGTGGGGTCACTGAAGCCTTTACTGATACTGTATCACAGTCCACATGTCCCTTTGCTCTAATCCTGCATCTTTCTCTTCCCTTCCAGAAGTGTCCATTTTTTTTATTTTTATTTTTTAAAGATTTTTTTTTTTTTTTTTATTAGAGAGGGAGAGAGAGAAATCAGGCAGACAGAGAGGCAGGCAGAGGCCGAGGGAGAAGCAGGCTCCCTGCCGAGCAAGGAGCCCAATGTGGGACTCGATCCCAGGACGCTGGGATCATGACCTGAGCCGAAGGCAGCCACTCAACCAACTGAGCCACCCAGGCGTCCCAGAAGTGTCCATTTTAAGAGCTTTTCTAATTCACCTTCTGCCCACCAATACCCATCTCAGAATCTGCTTCCTGGGCATCCAACCTGTTATAATATATTCATTTTTATTTTTATTATTTATTTATTTTTAAGATTTTATTTATTTATTTGACAGAGAGAGTGAAAGACACAAGCAGGCAGAGCAGCAGAGGGAGAGGGAGAAGCAGGCTCCCTACCGAGCAGGGAGCCCGATGTTGGACTCGATCCCAGGACCCTGGGATCATGACCTGAGCCACCCTGGCGCCCCTATTTATTTTTAAATAGTGTAATGAACACTGGGGAGCCTCTGGGACCGCCAACATCTGGGGCCATAAATACCCACCTTTTCAAGTCAGCGGGTCAGCAACCTCATGGGGGCTCACTATGTGAGTAACTCAACCCAAGGCTGTCCGTACTCGTGAAGGAAAGAATGGCAAGAGGAACTCCAAGGTCTTTGTCTGAGTCTCTACAAATATATTTATCTCCATCAAGGGGGATCTTTTCTCTAGTGCTCAAGGACTGGACCCGAGACTGGAAAATGATAGAAGTTACTGTCCAGGTTCTTTGTGGCTGCAGGAGGGAGGGAAAGGTGTTTAGCAAGTGTTGAGAGCTGAGCAGTAAAGGGACACCTCAGTGCTCTCGTGTCTGACAGAAGTAGGCTGGAGCCGCAGCTTCACCTGGGGTCACTTGAAGGACATTAGGGGAGAGAAATCCTCCTCATGGGCAGAGTTCTGAGTAGTACAACTCATCCATTTGCATGGAAGGAGAGCGGCCCAAGGAAAGAATGTACTGCTCCACAGCTAATACATGGCTGTTGGGCCTCTGGTTTGGTTCCAAAAGGACCAACACGGGAGAGTTGGTTTGGTGAAGAGTTATATGCATTGGCCTTCTCTGTGTGAAATCTGGGTTTACTTACTTACTTATTTAAATAAATTATTTTTCCCCACCTCTCTTTGTCTCACTGTCCTATACCAGGTGTGTTAGTCCAAAAGTTGTACAGATTATTAGGGATTGTGATAGAGCTAGAAGAAAGATGGCCATCGTGTAGCAAGTCTGGAGTCATGAGCAGATGCACCAACTCATGAGGCTTTGCTTTTTTGAAGGGAAGGTTCATGTGGTAGGCATGAACATTTTAATATACATTTTGGAGTTTTAAGTATGGAGGGAGGCATACACAAGGATGGTGAAGTCAGCGGGATGAGCTCTGGCGCACAATTACCCTTTGGGTGTTATTAACTGCTCAGCATCTAAACCTCTTCTGAAGCGTGAGGAGCCTACTTTGTGTGAGTCTTGGTGGGGTGCAGGGTTCCAAGCTTCTTGCAGGAGGCCAGGTAGTTGTTCTCTCTGACTTCTAAACACCAGGGTACTGACATATGGCCAAGCTTAGCCCATTAGATGCTCCCCTAGGGGACTTTGAATCTGGAGTAAATGGTGCAAAATTTTTGCTGGCAGGGGGCGTGTTCAGAGTTCAGTAGTAGTGGTGGTGACCTTGACTTGGTATGCAGGGCCCAGCAAGGGTGGCAGCTCTACAGGAACCAGGCTGTTTCTATAGCAGCACCTTGACCCTATTCGTGTTTTTTAGCCTCTCTTTGTTTCCGCCTATTTTCTGAGCCTCTTTCCGCAGCTCTTTCATCAAAGTTGCTCAACATTCTTCCAGCGCGTTTCTCTCCTGTGTAAGTTAGCATATCGATCATTGTGTTGTTTCTGTTGTAGCCAAGAACCTCTTCTCTTTTACTCTGGATGCATTTAGGATTTTAGTCTCGTCCTTTGTGCTGCAAAATGTCACAGCGATGTGATTGAACAGAGGACTTTTTAAAATGGCCTGTTCTGAACATTAAAGGAGACCTTTCAACGTAAACGCTTGTATCCTTGTTCAGCTTTAGGACATTGTCTTCTGGTTATTCCACTGATTATCTCCGTCCTTACATGACCTCTCTTTCCTCTTTCTGGGAATCCTATTAGTTGGATCGCTCCTATGTACCTTCTTTATCTCTCTCTCCTTCTCTCTTTTCCCTCTTTAGCTTTACGTTTAACATTCTGGGATATTTTCAAGAGTTTAATCTTTCAATTCTTACTAACTTTAAAGAATTTTAGCAGTCATATTTGTGTTTTCTGAAAATTCTTCTCTGACGGTCTCCTTTCTACATTTATATTTGATGGATTCAGCATCTTCTCATCTGTCTCTGGAAATATTAGTTTTTTCCACTTTGACTCTCTTCTTTATTTTTCCTCCAGGATCCCTTCATCTTTTGCTTGTCTTGGTCTTTCTATTTTACATTATGGGCTTTTCGCACCAGTGCGGTGATGACGGCTGCTTAAGAATGAGACAGTGGCCCAGGGTTTGTGGCTGAGACTCATTGACTGTGATGGGCTCTCCTTTAGTCAGCGAGAAGGCAGCCACTTGCTCCTCTGAAGGGTCCCTAAATGTCAGAATGAGAGGGTTTACTGCACACACGGTAATCCCACACTTGGTGCCCTACTTCTTCCCAGAACGCGCATTCACATTCCTTGTAGAGACAAAATTTCAGCTCTAATTTTAGGCATCTTTTCTTCTGAGGTTTTATGTAGATGCCTGGCTACCATATGTTTTGTAAGCAGGGACGGTGGAGAGACATGTCAGGGTGTTAGTCTCTATGCAGACTTTCAATCAGTTTCTACCCTCATTTCTCACTCCCGCCCTCCATTCTCTGTGACTTCTCGGCAGCCTCTGTGCTCAGCCTACTTAATGCTCCTCCGTGCTTTACAACATTTTTGAAATCTTAAATCTTCCGATGGCTCTGTCTTAGCTTCTTTGTTGAGAGAGGATATAAACCTATTGGTTGAGCCTGTCACTTTGAGCTAGAAACTCTGTGTCCTTTGGGATTGTTTGATTGATCGATTGATTGATTTAATGTATTTTAGTGTTTACTTGACATTTATTTAGTATTTATTTTATTCTTTATTTGATCGAGAGAGAGGGCCCACACACAAGTGCACAAGTAGGGGGAGCAGCAGGCAGAGGGCGATGTGAGGCTTAATCCCAGGGCCCCAGAGGTCATGACCTGAGCTGAAGGTAGATGTTTCACTGACTGAGCCACCCAGGCACCCTAGTCCTTTGGGTTTTTGTTTCTTCTCCTTTTCTTTTTTTTTTT
>RCUC01102169.1:0-25835 GCA_003697995.1 Taxidea taxus jeffersonii
GAGATCATGACCTGAGCTGAAGGCAGAGGCTTAACCCACTGAGTCACCCAGGCGCCCCAGGACTTTATGTTCTCACTGGAGAAGTCACAGAATGGAAGTCGATTCTTTCCAGGACTTTTCTTGACTCTAAGCTTCTCTGGTATTAAGGAAAAAAAAAAGATCAATGCAATGAGTCAGCAACAACAAAGAACAACAAAGTTACCCCAGGTCTGCGGCCATAATTGCACTTGTAGAGTAAGCTTCCTTTTGGTTTTTTCCCATGGGTGAATTGCCTTCATTTTGAACACTGCTCAGGTAGCTGCTGATTTCCTGGTACCAAAGTCACTGTTTTACACATAATGGTGAACAGACTGAAGAGATCAAATTAAATCCATTTCCACTTTAGGGTAGGAAATTTGTTTGGAACAATCAAGAGGGTTTGGAGCAGTAAGCATGGGTTTTCAATTGCCATCAAATGGTAAATTGCTTAATGTCAATTGGCATTAAGTGGACTGATTTGTACCCAATTAATATGCGGTGGTTGGAAAGGAAGAAAACAATTTCATTTAGTTAGATTGTTCCTCCCTGGGTTTCTCTCGCGTGGAGCTCCAAGCGGTTTGCAGACATTTTCTTTTATTCCATAAATCCCCTACTCTGTGAGCCACATCCTCCCTTGTTGGGAAGCGTGTGGCCTTGGAAAACTCACTTGGAGTATTTTCATGCTCTGGAGCCCCATTTAGGGAATGGCCACTACAGGCCCCCTCCCGTCCCCGCTCGAGGCAGCACAACGTCAGTGATGTAAAAGAGTTCATGTGGCTTGCAGAAGCATTTCATTTCCGACCAGAGCTCGCTTTGGGCCCTGGAGAAAGTGGGTCCACTGGCCATGAGGCTGAATTATGGGGCCAAGCCACTCCCAGCATTTGTTTGGAAGACTCCCACTGGAGAATCCAAGGGATCAAAATAGTGCTAGCGGCAACAAGTCAGGTGCACGAAGACTCAGAGTCTCGGCAAGATCTGAACGCCTCCCACCCCGGCTTTGACAAACGGCCACAGAGGAAGCCCAGGGCACCTAGTCACTGCCCGCTAAAATGCGAGCACGCAGAAGCTCAGCCACATCCATGCTCCAGAGACTCCCCAAGTGGGAGAAAAGCCATGTGAGCCCACCCTGGCCGACCGGAGCTGGATGAACCATAGCCATCTCATTTTCACATCCATAGATTTTATGCTCCCTTTGGTCAGTAATTTACATTTATATAGACTCTTTCAAACTCTGGGTTCTAAAATGGCTTTGCTGGTTTATATGTATAGGGCACCGCTTTGTATCAGCAGTTGGCTCTGTGTGTATAAACAGAACCTGACCATCTGTATTTAAACAAAAGCATGTGGCTCAGTTTTAACTTGGTCATTTTAAGCCATACCATACTTGGATGAATTCCTCCAAGTGCTTTTTTTTTTTTTTTTCCCTAAGGGCACATAAATGTGGTGTACGGTGCTTCTGGAGGAACCCTTTAGTTTGACTCCATTTTGATGCAAGGTGGTTCTGTAGCTCTCCTTCCTCCATGATTTATGTCTGAACATGAAAAGATGGCAATATGACTGAGAAAAATACAGGCGATGACTTTCTCTTTCAACCTGAACCCAAAAAGCATTTTCCGCTCTTTTCCATGAGTTTGTCCAAAGCAACACCTGCAGAGAGAAACAATGTACATGAAAATCACTTATGCCAATTGCCAGTCTCCATCCAGAAGGGTGCGCATGCCTGCTGTTAGTATGGAGAGAGGCAGCTTCCGAAGCAGGAAGATTTCTTCAAATCAGTACAAGCTAGGAGCAGAGAGACCTTAGTTTCCAAATTTAAGTGCAAATATACTGATTCTGTTTGCTCAAGACAGTTGTTGAGGAGGGATGGACATCTGCCTGCGGCGTCAGTACCAGTGACTACCAAGGGTTGATTCAGCTGTTTGGTTGACTAGACAGAGGTCTCTACCATTTCCTGGCTTAGCTGGAGAGAATGGTTTTTCTAGGTAGAGGAGGACTGTTCTTGGGTCACCGTTATGTGGACAGAATTGTTGCAAGGACTAAACATGATAGTGTATACAAAAGAGACTTCTTACCACTGAGAGCCATATGAATTCATACAAATCTTTGTGCAGGAATGTGCTGGGCTCTGTTTCTCCTGGAGTGTAATACCCAAGACTGCCAGTGGGTCTAGCCACTGAACCCAAGATGTTGTTAGTGAGTTAGACTGACCTGAGCCAAAATCAAGAGTCAGGCACTTAACCTATTGAGCCACCTAGGAGCCCCTATTTCTTCTTCTTCTTCTTTTTTTTTTTTTTAAGTTGGATCCTTGCACCAAGTAGCATAGCATCCAGCCCTAGTAGGTGTTTAATAAAAAGTAGTTGAGTAAAATTTCAAACTGAACAAAATAGCAAAATTTCACCCGGGGATGACTGCCACCTCCTGCCAGTTTTTCAGCCTCAGTTAAAGATGCCACAGTGAAAAGCAGATGAAGCATGTTATGGTGTTAAGCAGTCCAAGGTCAATGGAGAAACACTTATCAGCAAAGAATCTATGTTCACAGCATCACTTGACATGGATTTAGAAGTAATTGAAACTATCTCAAATTGCCAGGGGGTACCCAAGCACCCTGAAATTTAGGGAGCTGGAGATTTATTTATACCTGTCCACTCATTGTTATTACCCACCCTCCCCCTTTTCCTCCCTCCTCTTTAGCCAGAGAGGTACTCACAATATAATTCTCTAGCTGGCTTTGGGTTCTCAGCCTTTCATATCTCAGGTTTTTTTGCAGGGTCTCTGACAAACCTAGAGGGCATTGTCATTGTGCTGGTGACCAGACCAAATTGTGCCTGCAGACCCAAGAAGGAAGAGCTAGGGAGGTGTTAGGTGGTTTTAGTCATTCTAGCCCGTACAAGACTGCTGACTTGGAGCACTCCAGGGAGCCCGCATCTTCTATGATTTTAGTGGGTAGACGGAGGAGCAGTTTCTAGAGGTTCCAGATCATAGGCACATCCTCTGGGAGTGCCAAGCGGCCTCTGGAGCACTCTTCCCCTTGGAAGGTGGTGACCTTTCTCCAGGTTGTTGTTTGGCTATAGCAGAATGTGTCTGCTCTGCTCTCCCTCACAGTAAAATGCCTAGAAATAGTGACTTATAGGAGGTGTTCTTTTTTTTTTCTTAAATATTTTATTTATTTATTTGATAGACAGAGATCACAAGTAGGCAGAGAGGCAGGCAGAGAGAGAGGGGGAACAGGCTCTTTGTTGAGCAGAGAGCCCGATGCGGGGCTCGATCCCAGGACCCTGAGATCATGACCTGAGCCAAAGGCAGAGGCTTTAACCCACTGGGCCACCCAGGCGCCCCATGATAGGAGGTGTTCTAATTCCATATGCCTCACTTTCTCTTGAACACACCACATGCAGGATTTCACCCCCATTATTTATAGAAAATTGTTCTTGTCAAGGTCACCATGACACGCATGGTCAGTGTGCATCCCCACACCATTTGATCTATCAGCAACGTGTGACCAAGGTGACCAACTATCCTCTTTGAAATGTCTTCTTCTCTTGGCTCTGAGGACAACAGACTACCCTGGCTTCCCTCCTCCCCGGTCCCAAGGCAGTTCCTTCTAGTTCCTTTTATTGGCCCTGCCTCATCTCCTTGTACCACCCCAGAGATCCTCTTTCTGCTCCCTCCCCCTTCCTCCTCTTCTCTCTTTTATACACTAGTCTGTTGGCATTAAATATGGCTATAGATTGAATTGAGTCCCCCCAAATTTCTATGTTAAGCTGCTAACCCCCAATGAAAATGCATTTGGAGATGAGACTTTTGGGAAGTGATTAGGTTATGATGAGGTCATGAGGGTGAGATTCTCTTGATGGAATTAGTATCTTTCTAAGAACAGACAACCAGAGAGCTGGTTTCTTCTCTCTCCCTCTGCCATGTGGGGACAGAGAAATAAAGTCTCCAAGCTGAGAAGAGAGCCCTCACTAAGGAACTAAGTTGGCCGGCACCTTGATCTTGGACTTCCAAGCCTCCAGAACTGTGTGGAATAAATTCCTGTTGTTTAAGCCATTGGTCTTTGGTATTTTATCATGGTAGCCCAAACAGACTAATAGAAATACTAATTGCTGGCAACCCATGCATTTCTGTATCCAGCCTGCATATCTTTCCAGAATGCCGATCTCAGATGCCTAATTGCCCACTCAACATCTCTGCTTGGATGACTAATCAGTATCCCAAATTAACATACCTCAAAAGGAGCTCCTTCTCTCCCAAACCTACTACTACAATCTACTCCACCTCAGTAAATGGCAACTCTATTCTTCTGGTCGATCAGGCGGAGAACCCTGGAGTTCTTTCTCTCAGACTTCATATCCAACCCTTCCCTCTAGCTCTGCCTTCAGATATATATCCCAGACTCAATGATGTCTTCCTGCCCTCACCACTCGCTGCCTTAGTTCAAGCCACAAGCATCCTGGATTATGGTAGTGCCTCCTAATGGGTTTAGTGCCTGCAGACTTGCCCACCACTCTTGCCTTTTCCCGCCTGTTTTCAACACAGCAGCTAGCCCACATGGCGCTTCAGCTGCCCATCCTCCAAAAGCATCCATCTTAGTGTAACATCCAAACCTTACCACTGCCTAAGTTCCTTCAACTGACCCACTGCTGTTGCTCTGAGTTCATCTCTTGCTACTTGTCCCACCCAACCTTATCCCTGTTCCATCCTATCCTGCTACATTGTGTTCCTTGTTATTCTCTTCCTCAAACACCAGGATTCTCCTGCTTCAGAACCTTTGCACATGCTGTTCCTTTTGCCTGGGATACTTTCCCTTCACATATTTGCATGGCACACTTACCACGTTCATCAAGCCAACCAGTCATTTCCTCCAAATGGCCTTCGCTGACCACCTATCCTACCTAACATACTACCCCCCCAACCATGCGCATTTATTTCCTCTATATCACTGAATCATGTTTGTTCTCTGTTTACTTTCTTATCCTGTTCGTCCTTGAGAATATAAGCTCCCTGAGTTTAAGAAGCCTTGTTTCACTGCTGCAACCCTAACACTTTAACAGCTTCTGGCCTATAGTTGGTGCTTAGTAATATCTGTGGAGAGAATGAATGAATCTATGTCTCAACTACCAAGAGCCAACATGATAAAGCAGTTTTTGTCAACAATTTCTTGGAAGATTTTAGGTTATTGATGCTTCTTTGTTAAAGAAGCATCATTTGAGCTTCAAAATGAGATTACAGATGTCACTGTTTCTTTCCGATGTAAAATGTAATTTTTTGTTGTTGTTGTTGAAAATGGGAGATTTATGTTTGGTGAACATCTCGGTCTCTAGCATTCTGCGAATGGATTAAATGGACCAACGTGTCCTTTGATTATGCTCAGTTAAATTCAACAAACATTGATTGTTCCCCACCACATTCCAGGCTCTGTGGGAGACATAAATGAAGTTTGCTTAGATAGGATCCTGCCCTCAAGATGCTCACAGCCATCTAGAGATACAGAATACAGACTACTATTCACTTTTTCAAAATATAAAAATTTTGATAAATAGTACCAGGTTTTTGGGGTCACCTGGGTGGCCCATTTGGTGAAGCATCTGACTTCTGCTCTGGTCATGGTCTCAAGGATCGAACCCCCAGGCGGCTCCCCGCTCAGCAGAGAGTCTGATTCTACCTCTGCCATTCCCCTTGCTCATGCTCTCTCTCTCCCTCTCTCTCAAATAAATAAATGAATGAATCAAATAGTATCAGGTTTCTATTCCCATCAGGAGGCTGATGTCCAATGAGAGCATTAATGTCCACAGGCAGATTACATGTCAAACTTCCTCTAAAGGGAAGTGCCAGGACCGGATAGATTCATGTCGTCCAAAGAGCACAGCATCGATAAATGCCATAAGGGAGCTGAAAACAAAGGGCTGTGGGTGATCTGAAAAGGGAATAGTCACATCTCTTGGGGGATATTATGGATGGCTTCATGCGAGAGACCATGGCTGAGCTTGGCAGGTAGGGAGGTGGGGCAGTGAAAGCCAGGGGGAAAGTGCACCTGAACACAGGTGTGCAATGGGAGACTCCGGGACTTTTTCTAGAAATGGTGATGACCAAACGTGGCTAGAGCATGGAGCGGGAATGGGGGAGTAGTTGGCATTTGCGATGGAGGACAACCCAAATCATGGTTAGTAAAAATATCTTTTCCAAAAGTGACAGGATTGGGAAACAGAAACTTTGTTTTTGTGACAATAGCAAAAATGATACTTTGAATCTGATCATTCTCACTTGCTATGTAACGTTGTGCAAAAAGTTTTGGACTCCTCAAAGAGGACTAATTTATTTACAACTTTCTGGTGTATTTCCATGTCTCTTTCAATCTTTGAAAATTGATAATCCATGCAGCATCTATAAAGATTGTTTACTCACCACCTACCAGAACAACTTATTACTCTCCCTTGATGGATAACAGAGTTTACTGTAAGCGCCTTTTCATGACCGTGATAGAATTTCCCCCATTCTTTCACTTTTCCCATCAATCCCACATCTGCTGACCTCCAGGGTTTGATAAAAGGTCTCTCTCATTAGCTCATCCAGTTCAAGCTCTGTCTGCACAGGATTCCAGTAAGGATGGCTACAGACTGAATAACGGTCTGCCTTTCCAAACACCATGGACTCAAAAGCTTAGAGCAGACTGCATTTTAATACTTGGACACAGAATATACACCAAGAATAATTATAAACTATTACAGCCCCAAATGCAGACTATTATGACAGGGATGCAGGGATCTGATCTCCTGAATCCGCCACAGCTGACATTCACCTGTATCCGGTCCATTTCATACAGTTTTACCATGACATGGGTCACCAAGCAAAGCTCAGGGAAGGATTCACAAAGTGTTACTGAGCTGGGCAACACATGTGCTAATTTGGTTGAATTGTCCCCTTTTATAAACAAGAAAGTGGAGGTCCAAAGAGGTTACAGGTTTAACAGAGGTCAGTTAACCCAGGGCTTGAACTTGTACCTGGGATTGCAAGTCCTCCCACCGGAAAGCGATCATCTCTCAGTGTCCATCTGAGGGAGGGTCTCCTCTTGGGCTGGTCTTTGGACCTCATGCTCTTAAAGGGCCCCTGCAACTCCTACCCTCTACTTTTCTGCTAGACCTTCACCTTCACTGCCTTTGTAGGCTCTGCATTAGGGAGGTGCTGCAGCACCAGCTCCGGTCCCCAGGCTCCAGGTGAACACTGAGTACAGGGAGCTTCTCTGTATTCTGGGTTTTTGCACTCTCCCTGGGGCCTCACAGGAGCTCAGTGCATCTTGGTTACCTTCCTCTCTACTGTGGAATATACTCATTCGATTGAACTGACGTGGTTGGGGAAGAGGGTAGGTATGTGACGGAGGGATGTTGGAAGTGGCTTTGTCATCCACTAAGTCTGAGGGGGTTGGAGGAAAAAGAAACGTAAGGAGGGAATGGGAGAGTGAAGGAAAAGAAAGACAAAGGGTGGGGAAAAGTCAGAAAAAGATCACATTTAAAGGCACAAAACTGGCTCTTGTTTAAACGCAGACGTGCATCCTGGGTGTGTCACATGTATTCAGCCTGCCCAAGTGATTATGCAAGTTAATTAAAAAGGGGGAGGAAAGGAGAGGGGACAGGAGATGAGTCCATGTTGAAATGCTCCCAAAGATCCCTTAGAATGGCTTTCTTCCCTGCATCGGTGTGTGGAGGAGGCTGTGGATCCCATTTACGCTGCTGCTGTAGGAGAAAGGCATTAGCTCCGAGCATTCACAGGGAGGTGCTTCTCACTGCAGAACAGATGGGGTCTTAACCACCCACACGGTGCAGGGGAGGGGTCACCTCCCACCTCCCATGATATTAGCTCAGCAAGCATTCAGGGGGCTCCATTGGCTGCTATTTACTCATTTTCCCGCGGATACCCCTCTAAGGTTCTAATTCCACCATCAACCACCCCTGAGTCGTGGGTCAGCCTGGATGCTCCGCCTGCCACCCGTGGGCTCAGGCTTCCCAGGAGGCAGGGGCCCATTGGCAGTGGGATTTCTGTTCTTTAACTGGTGCTTTGGAAGGAGTCGGAGTGCAGGTAATCTTGGATACAAGCTGGTGGGGCTGTAGTGGCTGCCCTAGCTGGGGCTTTTCCCCAGCTTTCTTTCCAAGTAAGCTCCATGGAGCCTGGACAAGTTGGGACTGGGGCCCAGACACCAGGGATGCTTGGGGGTGGGTGGTGGACCCTTCCGAGTCCCTGACGTCATACCAGGCTAGAGCAGCCTGCTGCCTGCAGGAAATATTGAACATTTTGAGTCTTAAAGAGGGAACCTGGATCGGTTCCAAGATTACACTTAATGCATCTGCTGAGAGCTACAGAGAAGGGAGATGTGGAGAATCTGTGAAAATAACCCTTGCAGAGCCAGGTGAGCTCACAGCATCAGGATGGCATAGGTAAGGAGTCAGAATAAAAAGCCTCCCTTACCTCAGGTAGCAGGGACAGTTTCCAGAGCTCACTCATATACATGGTCTCTTTGTAGTCCTGGGAGGTAGGCAGGGACTCTGATTTTAGGTAAGCTACTAGATTATGCATCTGTATGTTTCCCGTAGCACTTAACCTAGCCATTTACTGGTTGTCCAGTAAATGGCAAATAAAGCAATGAGAGGATGAGTGGACAGACTTGCAAAAGCAGGTGAGAAACTCATTCAGAATAGTTAAGTTCACGGCGAAGCAGTCAACAGGGGGCACTTACTACCTGCTAGGCACCCATGCTAGACCCCGGGAAGACACGGTCCCCTTGCTTGAGGAGCTCACCATCCCAAGAGCGAGGTGGCCGGAAGTCATTACACGGTCTGATACGCATTCTATCCTAGGCCATCTCAGAAGGCTCTGGGAGACAGGAATGAGAGAGATTGACTCCAAGCCAAAGGATCCCACGTGACTTGCCTGATGTAGGAAGAAGGATGATGAAACTACTACCCAGGTGTTCAGACTCATCCTTCCTTTGTTTTCCCTCTCCCCCAACCAGCAAAGTTTCTCTCCCATTCTGGCCATCCGCACATCTACTCTTGACTCACTCTATCATCTTCGGGACTTTACCTTTCAGCTTCAGGCTATAATAAACGATTTTGATTAAACGATTCCCTGGGAAAGACAGTTCTGTGAGTAAGGGGTAAGAGAGTAAGCTTCCATGCAAGTGACAGGGACACAGAGGTGGGGGCTTGAGGACTGTGAGCCGTCTAGGGTTTTGTGTGGGACAAGAAGGTGATGAGGGGAGACGGAAATGAGATGAGATCGAGGCTTATTTAAGGGAAGCACTGCCTTTGCAATTTTGCTTTCCTTCCACACCGTATATGTATGGTGTATGCATATAGATGTGTGTGTAAGTCTGTGTATGCACACACTTACACCAACCAGCATCATCTTTAAACCTGTCACCAAATGGCACGCAAAGTTTCTGCCAGCCCTTCTTAAATTAAACAATTCTGTAGTGATGTAGGCCCCATATTTGTGAACATGAGGCTTCATGCAGTCTGACAGCTGTGGGTTTCAAATTTATTAAACTTTGGCCTTATACAGTCCGGATTTCTGGAAGGCTTTATCTAATTGCCTTGGGCCACAGGGCTTACCACCTTGGCCACATGCAAAGTTATAAATTTTACCATGTAATTGAGGGAAAGTAATAAACTAATTCCTAATAAACAGCAAAGAATTTTGGTGATCTTGTCCTCGTGGAAGAATGGCTCACAAAAATAATGATTACATGATACATGCTTACGTTATTTACAAGGTATATGCATGCTCTCCTTTCTCCAAACGCTGTTGGGCATTTGATATAATCCAGGCATTTGCAGATACCCACGTGTGTGTTGACATGTAGCCCAAACATCCGGGTTGTTGACTGAGAATTGTGATTTTCTGCAGATCACTGAGTGCCAGGGGCCTACAACCTGTGTTTAAGCCACCTCTTCTGGGAAGAGGCTGTGATTCTGCTGTGTGATTCAGCTCCCCTCTTCATGTCTCCAGAATACCATACAACTGAGTTCACTTGTCTATCCCTCCCCATAGGGATGGGAGCCCTTTGAGGAATGTGATGGATCTTTTCCATCTTTTTTAACTCCCAGACATTTGTCGAATGAATGAATGAATGAATGGACGGATGAATGAATGAAGCATCTACCATGCACTTTTCCACCTGTACATCCAATACAGGGCTTTGCATAGAGGAGTCAAATATTGAACGAGCGTCTGTTCCTGGGTAGGGAGATTCACTTCAGCTGTGTTGCATTACACAGATTTTTGTTTAAGCCTCTCAAAGCCTGCAAAGTCATTTTTACACTGCTTCCTCTAGCCCAAGGGAGACAATAGATAAAAATAATGAAGAACTTGCAGCGCCGGGAGGAGGATGAATTCCCCACGTTCACTGGGGGAATGAGGCGCAGAACCCCACGGCTTGGATCTCACTTCCCTCTGCTCTTTCCCTCCTACAAATGTGCCTCCCTCTGCCTTTCTCTTCACATTAGAAGTTGGTTGAGTATTTATATATATTATGGGGCCTCTCTATGTAAATCCACATTCCATAAATCCCAAAGCTTTTCTTCTGTTTCAGAGCAAAAGGCCGAACAAGATATATATATATATATATATAGATCTATATCTATAGATATAGATCTATCTATCTATCTATCTATATTTTTTGTAACCAGCATATGGCTTTTTTATTGATTTCACCTCTTCTTCTAACAGCAGGTTTGTGTTCGTGCAGACTTTAGGACTCTGTGGTATCTCTCTACCTGTCTCCCTGTCTCTCCGTCTCTCACTCCACTGCCTGGACCTTCTCTGGCAAGGACCTTCCTTAAGTTCAGAGACTCTAACCGTTTACTCCCCTCCATCTCTCGTTTCCTGCAGATTTTTCTGACCTTGGCTGTGTTCATAAGCCCCCAGCTTCTCCAGAGTCTTGTACTTCCCGCCTGCTATGGCTGGAATTTTATGGCCCTAATCAGATTTTGCTGTTTTTATCCACACTGTGTCCCTTCCCCATCCATTCTGCCCTTTTGACTCTTCTCCCCCGACCCTCACCTTCATGGTGCATGGGCCTATTAAACGGTGTCCAGTCCAATTTCTGGCACCCAATAAATCTAAATTTTCAAGCTTGGGAAGCCAGGCTCACCCAGTGGCACCCAGATAAATGAGTCCTCCATGAAAAACCTACACTGGTCATTACTCAAGACTCTCCAGAAACTCCAACACAGGGTTTCCTGCCTGGAAAAGTCAAAGTGCCCCTTTCCTCCCTCACCCCCGGAAAAAGGAAACACCCCCACGGCTCATGGAGACTTGTCTTCATTGGGGCGCCAGGAGGCTCGGAGCGGTCCCCAGCCTCCCACTCCCAGCACCCCCAGCACCCAGCCGCTCCCATGTCACTTTGCCACAGCAGCGGCTTTGAAATGAGACTTAATATCCTATGCACGCGCCTGCACTGTTGAGCTCACCGGGGCTCCTAGTGCAGAGCCGAACAAAGAGCTTCCGTGCAGACCTGTCATTGTTTGCAAAGAGCACCACCAACCAGGGCTTCCCTGCCCAGCCTGCCGCTTGCCGCCTCCCTAGCCTTTTTTTTTTTTTTTTGTGGGGGAGGGGGGGAGGTATTGTTTCAACACCTGAAATTTACACTCCACCTGTTGGACAAGGGCCTCCACGTGGTCTCACCGGGAGGAGAGGAAGGGGGCTCTGGGGACTAGAGGCATTTGTAGCCAGCCTTGCAACCTGGAGAGCTGGGGGAAGGGGTCCCCTAGAGCCAGGGCTGGTGAGGGGTCAACAGGGTTTATGATCTGTGCCTCACTCACAGAGACCTGCCGACGACGGTAGTCTGCTCTTGGGAACTTGGGCGCTATTTGTATTTACTTATTTGTTATTTTGACTTGTGAAATTACCCCTTTCACTCCACCAGCCTTCTGCTTCTGTACAATAAAAATTAATTACAATGAATTAGAACCTTTATAAACCACCCTCAGCAGTACAATGGCTTGGAGACAGCCCCTCCTCTGGCCTCTCACTGGTCTACGGTTTAAGATCCCATTAGAAGAGCAATTCTAGAAGGCAAGTGTCTCTAAAATAAAGTACCTGTGTTTGGCATGTATGGAATAAATCTGGGAACTAATTGGATTCTGTGATGGTTGGTTTTATGTGTCAGCTTGTCTAGGCTGTGGTACCCAGTGACTTAATCAAGCGCTAATCCAGGTGTTAACCCGGTGATGTTTTGTAAATGCGGTTAAGGGGTACAGTTGATTGACTAACTGTACTGCCCTGAATAACACAGGTGGGCCTCATCCAATCAGTTGAAGGTCTTAAGAACAGAAACTGAGGTCTCTCAGAGAAGAAAAAAATTCTGCCTTGAGACTGCAGCATCCACTTTGGCCTGGGTTTCCAGCCTGCTGGCCTGCCTGTTGCATTTCAGATTTGCCAGCTCCAACAATTCCTTGAAATGGATCTCTTCGTATAAAAATAAATATATCTGCCTCGATATCTCTATCTATGTGTTGTTGACTTTACCTCTCTGGAACCCTGCCCGATCCGTTTAGAAGTCTTATGCTGAATTTGAATTGTTCATTGTGTAAGTAACTCCCGGGAGGATGACCTCTCTTCTTTATTTCTCTAGCACAAAACCCTGCCTTGTGCACATGGGAGGAGCTTAATGAATGTCCACGGAAGTAGCTGAAAACCCAAAGAAGCCCCATGCTTGTCTCGATTTCTGCCACTGCATTTTTAGTTCCAGAAAGCATTTGCTCATTCTTGCCTCCGCAGGACTAATCAACCCAAGTAGGACTAATCCTACTTGGGTTGATTAGTCCAACTCTTCTCAGGACTTGCCCATGACATTGTAAGGTACTGATGCTCTCCCCACTCTCAGCCTTTTAAATCTATTGAACAAGCCACATCTCCCCCAAAACCCTCCCTGCAGAGTCCAGGCACTTAACTTACCCTGCCCTCCGCAACAGAGGCATACATGGTTAATGTAATGGCGGTTAATGGGTAATGGTGGTGCTTTGCTGTGCCTGCCATGCTACGATGATGTTCTCCCTTTCTCATTAGCTGGTGGGCCCTCTGGGGCAATCCCAGGCTCTGATGTTGTGGAACATTTATGGTCTTTGGAATCATCCAGACCTAGCCTGACACCTGGTTTTCATATAAGCTTTGAAAACCTGATGAAATCATATAACTTTTACAAACCTTCCTTGTTAGTAAATTGGGGGTTAAATGACTCATAGGAACATGTGAGGGATAAATTAAGCAAATAGTTATCAATTATTTTTTTTAACATTACAGTAAAGCACTCATATTTGCCCGAGTGAAATTCTCCGTGAAACAGCAAAACACAAGGCAGATGAGAATTGCCATGGTTGGCCCTGAGGAAACCCTCCTTCTTGTGTGCTACTGGAACTCCTGTCTTCCCTCCTGTTCAAGGACCTGCCTTTAGCAATGCTCCCTCCATCTCCTACATCAACCTGTAAGACTGTTCTACTGGATCACTCCTGCCAGCCAGAAGACATGGTAGAAGAGTCTCCATCTTTCAACTAAACAGCCAACCCAAACCATCTTCTTTACCCTGTACCCCCAGCAGTTACTACCCATCCTGTCTTTTTCTCTACTGTGAAACTCACTCACAGACTTGTCTACACATTTTTGACTCCATAACCTCTCCTCCTGTTCTTTCTTGAACCCACTCCAGTTGAGTCTTTGTTCCCATTATTCCACCATGGGTGTACTCAGGGTTCCAAAAGGTCTTCACATTTCCAGAAGTTATACTTGATTCTCCATCACCATCTTGTTTGGTCTACTGGCAACATTGGGCACAGTTGGCCACACCTTCACCATCCCTGGGATACCACTCTCTCTGGGTTGTCCCCACCTCACTGGTGGTTCCTCCTCCATCTTTTTTGTGTGGTTCCTTCTCATCTTCCTGACCTCTAAAGCTTTGAGTGCCCCTGGGCTCGGTTCTGAATTTCCACACACTTGGGGGAGGGAAAGAGGGTTTCATCTAGTCCCATAGTTTAAAATACCATGTATATTCTGAGAGTTCCCCAATTTACATCTCCATCTAGGCCCTCTCCCCTGAAAGCCAGACTCATAGCCAACTGCCTATTTAACATCTCTGCTTGGCTGTCTAAACAGACCTCTAAAATTCGTCGTGTCCAAAGCAAACTCCTGATTTCTCCCTTGAAATCAGCTATTCTGAAGTTTTTCCTATTTCAATAAATAACAGTTGCATTCTACAACTGACTCCTCTTGTTTTAAAACCTTGGGATCATCTTTGGCATGTCATTTGTGAACATGCTCTACAGTCAGCCAATCCAATGGCAAACACCAGAGGCTCTGCTTTCAAAATTCTGAATCTAAGCACTTCTCATGTGGACTGACACAGTGGATCTAGTCCAGTTCACTATCTTCTGTCATTTTAACAGCCTCCTGATTGCCTCATTTCCCCCTGCATTCAACGATAGTTTATTTCCAACATACTACTCAGAGTGAGGCTACTCAATCATTAGTTTAATCATGGCTCTCTTCTGCTCAACATCTTCTGATAGCTTCCCCTCTCACTTATAGTGAAAGGCAAAGTACCATTAAGGGCTCAACACCTTACACTGTGTCTCCAACAGATTAAGGTGGAAAGTTAGTTTCCATCATGTTCCTTATCCTCCCACTGGCTTTGATCGTCCAACTTCAGCATGATCTCCTTGCTATTTCTCAAACACAGTGAAATATACATGCACCTCAGGACCCTTGTGTATGCTGTTTCGTCCACCTGAACCTTTTTCTCCTGCATAAGTGCACGAATCCCTTCTAGATAGCTACAGGGATCCCTCTCTTCAGAGAAAGGAACTTCTCAGAGATCTGAACCTGATCACCCTGTATAAAAAAGGAGTAACTTCTCTCATCTCTCTGTAGCCTCCTTACTCTGTTTTATTTTTTATAGCACTTATCAACACCCGACATATTATTGATTCCTTTGTTTTCTTCTTATTGTGTATTCTAACAAAAAATGTAAGTTTGAGGCATTAGGAGCTTTGTCTCTTGCTCGCTGTTGTATTTACTAGCACAAAATATAGCACATAGTAGATTCTCAATAATTATCTGTTGAAAAAGTGAATGAAATAAGTGAAATCAGTAGGCTGAGAGCCCCCACTGTAACCTCCACTCCTTGGCTCTGAATCCTGGAGCTCCAGAGATGGTCTCATCCCTAAAGAGCTATCCTGTCCCTTCTCAGGTCTCTGCTACTTGACCATAAACATCACTGGTTCTTTCTCCAGGTCTGTAAATAAGATTGGGGTTCTGACAACACATCTAAGTTTCTTCACACTCCATCGTGTAATTTGTCTGGATTTAGGGGTTTGGACAATTAAGTGGGTTGTTCTTTGACTACATCCTGGTCCCTTTCGGCTTTCATTCCAAGGTCGCCATATTGGCTTCCCCCACCCATGTCTGAAGACCAGTTTGAAATTGCAGCAGAGAGATTTGCACATAGCGCTGAAGTCACTTCCAATGGTAAAAGTAGTGTAGAAGTGTCAAGATAGTATCTTACAGATTTGAGATCACTTGTTACTGTGCTCTCAGGGCAGGATGAATCAGCGGGGAGGGTGATGCTGTAAGTGTGCTTTGATTAGAAGTAGGTACCTGACAAACCCACCGGCAACAGTCTGTTGCTCATGGAGCAGTTTATAGCCTATGCGTGTGACGGAAGCAAAAATATTTCCTGTAAGATCTATTTAAAACTCGACGTGAATGGCAATCAGGGGCAGAAGACAGGCAGCACATTCATGTGGAGCAGCTGAGAAGAGTGTAATGAAGGGGCTATTGACAAAGGTGTGGGAAGGCTTAAGGAAAACCAACCAGACGTGTTGAAGCAATCAAGGGGTAAGCCAAAGGTGGGAATTGTGACCATCCAAGCCTGAGGAGTCAAGGGCAGGGAGTCGTTCCTATGCCTGGAGAGAGCAGCTAGCTTTAGGAGAAGGCTGCCTGAAGTGTGGCTCTCTCAAAGCGGGGGGAGTAAACACCCACCAACTTGCCGCTGCCTTCCCATCTGTAGCTGGCATTCCTTTGACAGTTCCCAAGTTGACACTAGGGACCTCAGGAGCCACTCAGATGGCCTGAGAAGGTCAGTCTCCCAGGGCCCAGAGCAGAGTGCCGAGGGATGCAAGCATGTGAAGGAGCCAATGGGGGAGATCCAGGAAGGTTAGCTTAGGAATGAACAACTTTTGAAGAAGTGAGGGTTTTGCCCAGTATTTTCCTATGATGTCTGAAATACCTAATAATATGTATGTATTTCATTCATTGTTTTAACATTGAAGGTTTTTCTTTCTTTTCTTTTTTTGGTGTGGTGGAGGGATTATGGAAGTTCCCATTTGATCTGATTTTCTGTATTAAAAGGACCTTGTACTGCTCTTTAAAAATAAATGAGAAACTGTATGATTCCATTTGTACGGTTTTAGGAACTGGCTAACTCAGTGCACAGAGATAGAAGTGAAAATAGTTGTTACCTCTGGGAAAGGACAGAAGGGAACTTTCTAGAAAATGTGTGTTTTGAATTGCATGATGGTTACAGGGGCATATATATATATGTATATATAAGTAAAAATTCAGTGAGCTGTGAATTTAAGATTTATGTATTTTTCTGGTATGTAAATTATACCCCTATAAAAAAAAGAAAAAGAAAAAATAGTATGGTCATGTCCTTGGAAGCACAATGTTTGTATGGGATATTTTTATGTATTTATACAATCCATTTAAGCATTTGTATGCCAGTCCTATACTGTCTTATCTGTTCTCTCTACCCTTGTAAGCGGTACTCAGTTTTTCAAGGGGCAAAGATAGGGGAGGGGTGTCGACTATCTTGGGGAAAGCTACAGACAATTACCCTCAGTTGAAAATAAACATAATAAAACTAGAGAAGTCTAATTTTTGCAACTTGAGAGGGTTTTTTCTGTAGCTATTCACTTCTAATCACTCTCACCTAATAAATGAATAGAATAGCTAATGTGATTAGACTAATTCACTATTCATCAAGAATATTAAATGAATAGAATATTTTGCATTTCACCAGTCACACATCTCGAGTATTTACCTGATATTACAATCAGGCATGTGTTAGATTTTCTCTCTGCTTCTGGGCCATAGCTCATGGATAATTATAGTGTTTAATTAGCCCCACACAGCACTTGGCTCTCCGGTGTGGATGGAAATTACAGGATGTAGAAAGAACAAATCAAAGACTGTAAAGGAAAGTAGCCCTTTGCTATATTCCCCTGGAAGACTTAGCAGGGGCGATGGGCAGCACAGGGGGAATAGTGTTATTCCACTTGAATAGAAAAGAAGTTGCTTTTCATAAAGATTTTAAAAGTACATTTTTTTTTTGAAACACTGCTAGTGAGCATGAAATGGAAAATAGGTGGTGAGTTTAATGTACTTAAAAAGAGGATTTTTTTTCCCCTTGACCATTCTTGACTGGCCCTTCCATTTGATGAAATAAGAAGATCTTCAGTGGGTTGGGAGCTTCCTCTGAGCAAGGTGACTGTGGTCTCAGGCTATTGAACTGACTGTCAGAGGTTAAGGTGACTGTTTCTCGTCCCTAAGTCCTGAAAGTGCAATGAAACAGTTTGCTAGCTAAATGCCTCATTTCCCAATTAAAAGCACCAATTCGAATCAATCCAATCTCATTCCACACACATACTGCAAGCATCTTCTCTGGTAGGACGTGGTGTTAAGTGCAGCGGAGGACAGAGAAGTCACACAGTACCATTCTTTCGAAGGTGGAGAATGGTGGGTAGAGGGAGGGGTGAGAAGGCACACAGGAACGGCCATCTGGAATAGGGTGCAATAGGGTGCCTTCGGCATGCGATGTGCGGGAATCAAGAAATATTTGATGATGAAGATGGTGTTTCCGATGGATCTTGAAGGATGGGTAGGATTTTGAGAAGTCAAGGTGAGGACAGTCCAGGCAAAGAGCCATGGAACCACGCTGTGGAGGTGGGAAGCTAGTTTGGCTTGCAAAAAACGGTGCAGGGAGGCAAAACAGCCTCTGGTTTCCATCAAGGATGACTACACTTGACCCGAACTTACTCTGTAGCCCTTGAGATGAAAGAAAACATATAGCTCATTTGAATATCTTTCCTCCATGAAGGTCTTCCTTTGTTCTCATTCTGATGTTAGATGGGTTGAGTTTGCTCATTTTCTAAAGAGAGTCACAAGGTTATCCTAAGTGTTCTTTAATTTTACAAAAAAAAAAAAAAAAGCACCATGTTGAGAGAAATCTATGTTCTCCGATGTGTAAGCTATTGGATACTTTCACTCATTCAGCAAATACTCATTGAATTGTTACTATGTTCCTAACACTCTAACTGAGGCTCTGGGACACAGCATTGAATTGACAAGGCCCCCTGTCATGGCGCTTACATTTTAATATGGTGGTGGGAAAGAAAGTCATACACTGTATTACCTCATCAATCAGGAGGCAATAGTGCCACGAAGAAAATAAAACAGGGGCAGGGAGCTAGGAAGTCCCAAGGATGGCGTTCATCATGCAAATTCTCTCTGATGTTCTTATTTAAGCAGAGAAGAAAAGAATGAGGAAGTGAGTAGGTATCTTGTGGGTATCTGGATGAAGAGCAACAGCAAGAGTTAGTGCAAAGGCCCTGTGGGCAGAACACAGTTGGCGTGCAGGAGGAGCATTGCGGTGAAATGGAGGGAAGGGTGCACAACGTGTTGAGAGATGAGAGGGGACAGGGATCGGATCATGAAGTGGAGACTCTAGCATTTTCTCTGGGCACATGTTCAGCAGAGGAGGGACATAATATATTTGATGTTTTACAGGAAACACTCTAGCTGCTGTGTAGACATGAGACAGGAGTGTGGAAGGGGAAACAAAAATGGAAATTAATATGCTGTTTAGGTGTCTATTGTAAAACCTCAGACAAGGCAGCTTGCTAGCAGTGGAAGTAAGCGGTTGCCAGATTCTCCACATAGTTTGAAGGTAAAGCCAAGAGACTTCGCTGAGGAATTGGGTCCGGGGTATGTGAGACAAAGAGGAGTTAGAGAATGGAAGAGTTGCCATTTTCTGAAAGAAGGCAGACTTGGAGAGGAACAGTTTGGGGATGGGTTAGAATCAAGTTATTCTGAGAAACATTAAGTTTGATATTTGTATTGGACGGTGAATGGAGATAGAGAGGAAGCTGTTGGGTACGTGGGTCAGGAATTCAGGGGAGAGATTTGAGCCAGAGGTAAATTAGGGAGCCATTGGTGTAGGTGGTACTTCAGGCCCTTGGGTGGGATGAAAACTCTAGGGAATGCTGTGGATAAAGAGGCTAGAGTCCTGAGAAACTCCAGCATTTAGGGGCTGGGGGGTGAAGAGGAACCAATGTAGTAAGTAGAGGTTAGAGAAATAGTGGCTTTCAGAGGACAAATCAAGAATGTTTTGGGGTGTCTGGGTGGCCCAGTCAGTTAAGTGTCTGGCTCTTGGTTCTGCTCTGGTTGTGATCTCAGGGTCGTGAGATTGAGCCCTGTGTTGGGTTGTGCACTGGGCATGGAGTCTGCTTGAGACCCTCTCCCTCTCCCTCTCTCTTTCAAATAAATAAACAAATCTTAAAAAAAAAAAAGTGTTTCATATGGGAGGGCAGAGTCATCTCTTGGAAAGAAAAAGAAAGTCTCCTTAGGTATACTAATGCCACACAAATGGAGTATGCTGTTGCTAAGTGTGGCAGGCAGAATTCTAAGAGCCCCCCCATTTCTTATGTCCCATGTATGGATGTCCCGTGTAATCCCCAGGACTGTGAATACACAGAATCTTACTGCAGTGATTTACTATATGACAGTTGATGGACCTGACCGTATCTGAAAAGCAGAGTCATCTCCAGCTGGTGGCAAACAGGTAGTCAGAGAGACAGACTCCAGCTGTTCTGGCTGATGGGGGCGCATGGCAGGAACTTAGAGGAGCCTCGGGGAATGCAGAGCAGTCCTCAGCTGACAGCTAGCAGGAAGATGGGCGGCCCTGTCCCATCGCCTCAAGGACATGGATTCTGCTCACAACCAGTCACCTTGGAAGAGGACCCAGATGAGACATGCAGTCCCAGGGGGCTCCTTGATTTCAGCCCAGTGGGACTCAGAGGACAAGCCACGCCCTTCCCAGACTTCTGACCTAGAGAAACTGCCAAATTATAAACTTGTGTTGTTTTAAGATATTAGTTTTGTGGTACTTTTTAATGCAGCAATAGAAAACAGCCCAAGCGAGACTGAGGATTTGAAAGCTTATGATAAAGAGAGAGTGAGCAAAATAAGGGGAAGGAGGGAGTGGGGGAGGGCATAGGAAAGAAGAGGGGGGGGGGAGCGATGATGAAGGAGTGCACCTGTACGAATATCTTCAGGGCACTATTAATCACAGAGTAAATAACTCTCCTCATTGCAGAAAAGGAATTTAAGAAGAGAAACAATGATTTATTGCCGAACCTGCGAGGGTTTCGGACTAAATGTTTGGCCAGAGCAGAAATCAGGTTTTTCTGGAAGGCTCATCTGGGGACTCCTGCTACCCTCTACTCAGTATGTGATTCAGGACTCTCTCCCCTGAGAAAGTCCCTGGCCTGGGCTGGGTTCCTGAGGGCACACTTTCCACTTTGCCTCCCGTCGTGAATTACCTCCACAAAACCTTCCTTATTTGAATATGATCCACACTGTGACTTATTATTGACTTGGAGATCCAGAAATTCGAGGCTGAAGGGCAAGGGCTGTGGTCCATGGCACAGGTTTTCAGTTTCTCTGAGCTATTTAGAGCAAGTAGAGGAGGTCACAGGAGCCAACAGACGTGGGCTTTAGTTTTGTCTGTATTTATTTATTTTGTCTCTAGCCAGTGACCATAAGACATTGTTGACCTTCTTGGAATCTCACCCATAATTTGGGGAAAACTCCAATTGCGATTTATTTCTAATACGGAAGGTGAGGATGAGAAAGCAAGGAGTGCAGGGAGCTGTACGAAGTATTATTACCATTTCAGCTTTGAGTGTGAGCTGAGCCACGTATGGTTTCTTTTAATCCCAAAGGTTCTGCATTATAGTCTGTTAACATCCTAGTCACATAGGACCTACCTTTAAATATCACAATGTTAGGATATTACTCGAAGTAATTAGAGACACAGAGAATGGGGCAATGAGATTGGTTGCCACCATAGATAATATTATCATAAAGGTAAAATTCCATTGCAATGAGTATTATTTCGGTATTATGCTTCTGTGCTATCTTGAAACGAGTACTTTCTCTACCTATCTAAAACCAACCAAAACAAAAGCCTGCATAAAATACTGAATTTCCTTCCTACTGACGGTATTTAATTGTGAACTATCTGCAGGACACAGGGAAAACCTCAATGGAGTTTTTGTCTTTCTATGAAGTAAACGTTAGCCTGCAGTTTCTTCTTTTCCCTCTTCAGCATCACAGCGGCTGAAATGATATTTCACTGAATTTCCAAACCACCACCGGTGGTCTCGGGGAGGAAAGGAGTGGGGGAGGAGCCTAGACACCCTCCTCTAAGCAGGGCTCCATTTGCCCTTTCAATTCTCGGGGGAGAGAATGGACACAGCGGGTTTTATCTCCAATTCCTGTGGACGGGAAAAGTGGCAACATATCCTAAGAGAACCCTGTTGTGTGCGCACGTGCATAAAGGAGGAAAAAAAATGTAATCTCAGAGCTCTCTTCACAGAGAAATTATACTTTTGGAACACAGCACTATTTAAAGGGTTGATACAATTATTTGCTTTTTCAGGTCAGACAAGAGGAAAGGCAGGAAGGAATTGGATTTCTGTGACTATGTCACAGCCCGGGTTAATGGAGCGCCCACAGCATGGGACACAGCAATGAGCAAGGCAGAAGGGGGTCCTGCTCAACGGCAATGCCTATTCTAGTGGGGGAGGCAGGACGAGGGGAGTAACAAACATGTAATATGTCAGGTGGTGGTAGGTGCTGTGAAAAAAAAAAAGAAATGGTGCAGGGTAAGGGTAGAGAAATGGCTGCTGGAAAAGGAGTTGCTGTTCACATAGGGTGGCCAGTGAAGGTCACGCCCATAAGGAGACCTTTGAGCTGAGAACTGAAGAGAGTGCTGAGGGCACCAACTGCGTAAGAGTTTTGGGGGAAAGCATGGCAGTCTGGGGGGTGGGAAGAACAGCAAATGTGAGTAAGCACCCTGAGACGAGAGCACATCCAGCTTTCAGTCCTGCGTTCATTTATTCCTTTATACATCTTTGATTCACGTTCCTTCTTACAAATAATAACTTCAAGGCCAACTATATACTTCCAGGCAACATTTTTGTTAAATTGTACTTCACTGTGGTTATGAAATGCGTATTTGTCAGGGCGCCTAGGTGGCTCAGTCTAAGCATCTGCCTTCATCTCAGATCATGATCTTGGGGTCCTGGGATCAAGCCCTGCGTCAGGCTCCCTGCTCAGTGGGGAGCCTATTTCTCCCACTGTCTGCTGTTCCCCCTACTTGTACTGTCTCTTTCTCTCTGTGTGTGTCAAATAAATAAAAACTTAAAAAAAAAAAGGAATGCATATTTGTTGACTAGCTGATATATATTTAACATAGGAGGAAAATAGAGATGAGTCAGGCAAGACTCTTATCCTTAGAAAGAATACAACCCAATATAGAAACAGACATAAACAAATAAATGTAGTACATCAGGAGGCTTCCTGGGATTAGGAAAGTAGCATGGGCTTTGGAGAGAGACATCCTTATCTAGTCCTTTGTAACTAACTTGGGCAAGTTAGTTTCTCCTTTGAGCCACAGGCCCTGGACAAGACATACCTATTTTGTAGAACTCTTGTGAGGGGTAAATGAAATAATCTATTTGAAGAATATAACAAATAGAACATCTGAGAAATGTAACATCTCTTCTCCCTCTCCTATAGTAATAGCACAATATGGCTAACAAGTTAAACACATACTAAGAACAGCATGTATACAGAATGCTAATATTTGACACATTGCTTTGTGGGTAACTGAATAGGGGCCTGTCTCCCGTATTAAACCAAGGTTTTCTTGAAGATAAGCAACATTGCTAATAACCACTGTTTCTGCTGGGCCCAGCCCAACACCTGGCACATAGTAAGGTATTCTCAGTAATATATACTGACTGAGTGAAATTAACGAATGCTTAGAAACCGAGTGGTCAGCATTTTTTTTGCCATAGATAATTACACGGAAGAGTAGAAAGGTTAAATATTTGTCCTTGATTGTACAGCAGAGGTCAGAAGTCAGACTTGCTATATGGGCTGTACAGAGTCTGGAGCATTTAAAACATAATTTAAAATTTTTCTGAACATGGTATATTTCAGAGGCCAGTCTGAAACAGGGCCCTTCCATGCATTTCTTTCACAATGTGTTTAAATAATTAGGATATGGTAAACTCTTTATTCTCAACAGTAATGGAAACATAATTGAATCCCATGGATTATGTAGAAGATCATATTGTCCATTGGTTTCAACTCCTCTTAAGTGGACTTAGTTAATTTCATTTTATCTTCCTCTTCTTGTTTACTCTCAGGCAGAGAAACGGAGCAGCTTTGAATTACACTGACACACAGTCGATACTCCATAAGTATTTGTTGAATGAATAAATGATGAAAGAACTCTTTTAGGCACTACCGCTCCCTAAGATGCTGATCTTTACTTTCATCAAGATGCCAACACCCTCGGTCTCTCCTTCACCCGTTTAACTGCATCTAGGCCATCTTCATCCCTGCGCCGTTCATTAACACCCTCCTCCCCTCACTCCTCCCACAGCTGCAGTGCCCCCTATAGCTGAGTCAGTCCCCCTCTACTCCTCGATGGCAGCGCATCATGTGAGAGGGTCTCTAAACGCCATGACATGGACCAACACACATCCTGGCCATCTGAGGTCAGTAGGCACTTACTGATAAACTTCGTTTTTGTATCTTGCATTTTGCTTGGCATTGTGCCACCATTTTCCCACTTTTCTCTGTGTTCCCCCAGCCCCAGTCTTATTTCCTCCCAGCCCTTATCACCCAGAGACTACTTCACCTGCTATCTCACTGGGAGTTGGGAAGGCAGCAATGTCCGTCTTGGCACAAGTCAGATCTGTCCCATGTGTTGGCTAATCCCCTCAAGCAGCTTGCTGATTTATGAATCTCTGTCCATCTCTGTTCCTCCCCGGGCTGTTTCTGCATTATCTCTTCTATCTTGTGTTGACCGCTCCCAGAACTCCCATGTCTTTGCTCCGCTCTTGCCTACTCTTCCAGTTATCTGTTGTTCCATATCAAAATACTACCCCCTCCCCAAATTAGGAGTTTTAAACAACTGCATTTTATCTTGGCTCATGGATATCAACTGGGTCACACAGCGGCATTAGGTGGGTGGTTGGTCGGAAGAGTCCAGACCAGCTTCATTCGCACGCTTGGCACCTTGATGAGGATGGCTGGGAGGCAGGGCTCGGCTGGCTTCCTCTTCATCTCCAAGGAGTCTGTCTATGCCGTCTCTCCAGCTGGGCCATTGGACTTCTTATTGGACACATCCGCACTCCAGAGACAAAGTTATCTTTTTTTTTTTTAAATTTTTTAAAGATTTTATTTATTTATTAGTTAGAGAGAGAGAGAGAGAGCAAGCACAGGCAGACAGAGAGGCAGGCAGAGGCAGAGGGAGAAGCAGGCTCCCTGCCGAACAAGGAGCCCGATGTGGGACTCGATCCCAGGACATTGGGATCACGACCTGAGCCGAAGGCAGCCGCTTAACCAACTGAGCCACCCAGGCGTCCCGAGACAAAGTTATCTTAAAGGCTAGGCTTAGAAACAACAAAGTGTCTCTTCTGACATCGTCTAAAGATCAAAGCAGTCATAGGCCAGCCCTGATTCAAGGGAAGAGGAAACAGAGATATTTGATGAGAGGTATTTGAAAGATTTTACAGCATTTAAATGTTTTTACTGACATAGGAAAGGACTGCATTGCTCTGTGACCTGGGTTATGACATTTGACATAAATTGTTAAATAAATTCTTTTAAAAATTATTAGGGATGCCCAGGCTCAGTTGGCTATGCCACCCACTTTTGATTTCAGATTAGCTCAGATTATCTTTTTGGGGTCCTGGTATCAAGCCCTTCACTGGGATCCCTGCTCAGTGGGGAGTCTGCTTGTCTCCCTCTCCCTCTGTCCCTCCCCCCCACTCACTCTCTCTCTCTTAAATAAACCTTTAAAAATAATAAGAATATAAAAATCATTAAGACTTTATTTTTTACAGCAGTTTTGGATCACAGCAAAAATGAAGGGGAAATTACAGAGCTTTCCCATAGACTACCTGCCCCCCCCATATATATAGTCTCCCCTGTCCCAGAATGGCCATTTTTTTCATAGTCAAGGAAGCTATACAGACACCTCCTTATCACCCAAAGCCCATAGTTTCCATTAGGGTTGACTCTGGGTGCTGTACATTTTATGGGTTTGGACAAATGTATAATGACATGTACCTGCCATTGTGGTATCATACGGAGTAATTCCACTGCCCTGAACATCTTTGGTTGTTCTAGTCTTGCATGGTAGATGCAGAGAGGTATCATCCTGAATTCCTCTTGAAGGAAGAACTTGCTACCCAGTTCTGGGGAATGCAGAGAGCTGCTTTCAGCAGTCAGCATCTCCCAAGTCTGCCTGTGCCGTACATGGCATGATTTTTCCCGAGTTCGTGTCTTTCCTGGAGCAGCCCACATCCACTGACTGAGTGATATAGGTGTATAAAGGCCCAGGCACTTTGGTCCAGCCATTTCTAACTGACACAAGATAATTCTGACTAGCAACAGTCCGAGCTCTCCTC
>ML097347.1:1234-45095 GCA_003697995.1 Taxidea taxus jeffersonii
TCTAATTTTATTTTTTGTACACATATAGGGTTTTTTCTTCTAAAAAATTCTGGGATACAATTTCTTCTATTAGGTCAAAATATACCCTAAATCCAACACAGGGCTTTGTTCTAGTCTCCAGCCTGAGCAAATTCTCTCCACTTTCTTTTTCTTTCTTTTTCCAACCAACTTATCTTATCAATATATTTTTTAGAATATTTATTTATTTATTTATTTATTTGACAGAGAGAGATCACAAGTAGGCAGAGAGGCAGGCAGAGAGGAGGAAGCAGGCCCCTGCCAAGCAGAGAGCCCGTTGCGGGGCTCAATCCCAGGACCCCGGGATCATGACCTGAGCCGAAGGCAGAGGCTTTAACCCACTGAGCCACCCAGGCACCTCTTTTTTAGAATTTTTTTAACATTTTCATCTTTACAGTCATATTCCATCCCTTCATCATGTTTACCCTTATTTTTTGTATATATAAGTTTTTCTTTCTTTAAAATTTTGAGAGATAGTTTCTTCTAAGAAACCAAAATACACCCAGAATCAAGTGGGTGGCTCTCTTCTAGTCACCAGTCTAATTATATATATATATATATTTTTTTAATTTCTTTTTAAACTTCTTTTTACCCCCTTACATCTCCTCCCAATTTGGGGTCTTTTCTGATTTGGTTAGCATACATTTTTCTGGGGTCTTTGCCACCCTTTTAGCAGTTTATTCTCTCGTTCATATATTCTTATCTGGATAAAATGACAAGGCAGAAAAACTCACCACAAAAAAAGAACAAGGGGCAGTACCAAAGGCTATGGACCTAATCGATACAGACATTGGTAATATGTCAGATCTAGAGTTCAGAATGATGGTTATCAAGGTGCTAGATGGGCTTGAAAAGAGCATGGAAGGTATTAGAGAAACACTATCTGGAGAAATAAAAGCCCTTTCTGGAGATATAAAGGAACTAAAATCTAACCAAACTGAAATCAACAAAGTTATTAATGAGGTGCAATCAAAAATGGAGACTCTTACTGCTAGGATAAATGAGGCAGAAGAGAGAATTAGTGATATAGAAGACCAAGTGATGGAGAATAAAGAAGCTGAGCGAAAAAGAGATAAACAACTACTGAACCACAAGGGGAGAATTCAAGAGATAAGTGATGCCATAAGACAAAACAATATTAGAATAATTGGGATTCCAGAAGAAGAAGGAGAGAGGGGGATAGAAGATATATTGGAGCAAATTATTGTAGAGAATTTCCCTAATATGGCAAAGGGAAGAAGCACCAAAATCCAGGAGGCTAGAGAATCCTCCTCAAAATCAATCAAAATAGGTCCACACCCTGTCATCTAATAGTAAAACTGACAAGTCTTAGTGACAAAGAAAAAGTCCTGAAAGCAGCTTGACAAGAGGTCTGTAACATACAATAGTAAAAATATTATATTGGCAGCAGACTTATCCACAGAGACCTGGCAGGCCAAAAGAACTGGTGTGATATACTCAGAGCACAAAATGAGAAAAACATGTAGCCAAGAATACTTTATCCAGCTAGGCTGTCATTTAAAATAGAAGGAGAGATAAAAAGCTTCCAGGACAAAGAAAAACTAAAAGAATTTGTAAACACCAAACCAGCCCTACAGGAAATATTGAAAGGGGTCCACTAAGCAAAGAAAGAGTCTAAAAGGAGTAGATCAGAAAGGGACAGAGAAAATATACAGTAACAGTCATCTTACAGGCAATACAATGGCACTAAATTTATATCTTTCAATAGTTACCCTGAATGTAAATGGGCTAAATACCCCAATCAAAAGACACAGGGTTTCAGAATGGATAAAAAAAAATCCATCAATATGCTGCCTACAAGAAACTCATTTTAGACCCAAAGACACCTCCAGATTTAAAGTGAGGGGGTGGAAAACTATTTACCATGCTATGGACATCAGAAGAAAGCTGGGGTGGTAATCCTTCTATCAGATCAATTAGATTTTAAGCCAAAGACTATAATAAGAGATGGGGAAGGGCACTATATCATACTCAAAGGGTCTGTCCAACAAGAAGGTCTAACAATTTTAAATATCTATGCTCCTAACATGGGAGCAGCCAACTATATAAACCAATTAATAACAAAATCCAAGGGACACATAGACAATAATACAATAATAGTAGGGGACTTTAATACTCCCCCCACTGAAATGGACAGATCATCCAAGCAAAAGGTCAACAAGGAAATAAAGGCCTTAAATGACACACTGGACCAGATGCACATCACAGATATATTCAGAACATTCCATCCCAAAGCAAAAGAATACACATTTTTCTCTAGTGCCCATGGAACATTCTCCAGAATAGATCACATCCTGGGTCACAAATCAGGTCTCAATCAGTACCAAAAGTTTGGGATCATTCCCTGCATATTGTCAGACCACAAAGCTCTGAAGCTAGAACTCAATCACAAAAGGAAAATTGGAAAGAACCCAAATCCATGGAGGCTAAAGAGCATCCTACTAAAGAATGAATAGGTCAACCAGGAAATTAAAGAAGAATTTTAAAAATTCATGGTAACAAATGATAATGAAAACACACTGTTCAATATCTTTGGGACACAGCAAAGGCAGTCCTGAGAGGAAAATATATAGTGATACAAGCCTTTCTCAAGAAACAAGAAGGTCTCAAATACACAACCTAAACCTACACCTAAAGGAGCTGGATAAAGAACAGCAAAGAAAGCCTAAACACAGGAGAAGAGAAATCATAAAGATCAAGCAGAAATCAATGCAATAGAAACAAACAAACAAAAACAATAGAACACATCAACAAAACTAGGAGCTGGTTCTTTGAAAGAATTAATAAGATTGATAAACCCCTGGCCAGACTTATCAAAAAGAAAAGAGAAAGGACCCAAAATAACAAAATCATGAGTGAAAGAGGAGAGATCACAACCAACTACATAGAAAGAAACAATTATAAGAGAATATTATGAAAAGTTATATGTCAACAAAATGGGCAATCTGAAAGAAATGGATAAATTCCTAGAAACATACAAATGACCAAAACTGAAACAGAAAGAAATAGAAAATCTGAGCAGACCCATAACCAGTAATGAAACGAATCAGTAAACTAAAATCTCCTAACAAACAAAACTCCAGGGCCAGATGGCTTCCTAAGGGAATTCTATCAGACATTTCAATAAGGATTAATACCTATTCTTCTCAAACTGTTCCAAAAAACAGAAATGGAAGAAAACTTCCAAACCCATTACCTTGATCTCAAAAACCAAAGACCCCATCACAAAGGAGAATTACAGACCAATATCCTTGGTGAACACAGATGCAAGAAGTCTCACCAACATACTAGCCAATAGGATCCTACAATACATTAAAAGGATTATTCACTACAACCACGTGGGATTTATCCCTGGATAAAATGGCAATGAAGAAGTGAATGATTTTCTCCAACTGGAAAGATGAGGGAAGCTTTCACTTAAGAGGGGACTTTGAGGGGAACCCTCCTACACTTTTGGTGGGAATGCAAGCTGGTGAAGCCACTCTAGAAAACAGTATGGAGGTTCCTCAAGAAGTTGAAAATAGAGCTACCCTACGACCCAGCAATTACACTATTTACCCTAAAGATACAAATGTAATGATCTGAAGGGGCACATGCACCTGAATGTTTATAGCCGGAATGTCTACAATATCCAAACTATGGAAAGAAACTAGATGTCCATAAACAGATTAATGGATAAAGAAGTGGTATATATACACAATGGAATACTATGCAGCCATCAAAAGAAATGAAATCTTGCCATTTGCAATGACATGGGTGGAACTAGAGGGTATCCATGCTAAGTGAAATAAATCAATCAGAGAAAGAATTACCATGATCTCTCTGATATGAGGGATTTGAGAGGCAGGGCAGGGATTATGAGGAGTAGGGATGGAAAAAATGAATCAAGATGGGATTGGGAGGGAGACAAATCATAAAAGACTCTTAATCTCACAAAACAAACTGAGGTTTGCTGGGGGTGGGGAGGTAGGGATAGGGTATCTGGGTTATGGACACTGGGGATTGTATGTGCTATGGCGAGTGCTATGAATTGTGTAAGATTGAGGTTTCATAGACCTGTACCCCTGAAGCAAATAATACATTATATGTTAATTTAAAAATATTGTCATTGGACGCACCTGGGTGGTGCAGTTGACTCGGTTTTTAGCTCAGGTCATTATGTCAGGGTTGTGGGATCATGGCCCACACTCAGCTCTGAGCTAGGCACAGAGTCTACTTGGGATTCTCTCTCTATCTCTCTCTGACCCTCCCACCCCCGACTTGTACTCTATCTCTAAAATAAATAAACAAATCTTTAAAAAATATATTGTCATCAAAATAATAACGCCAAAAGAGAGGTAAGTAACAAATCAGAAAAATCTAAAGAGAAATTTAGAAAACAGGAGGGAGATAAACCATGAGAAACTTTGGGCTCTGTGAAACAAACTGAGGCTTACAGAAGGGAGGGGTGTAGGAGGAATGGGGTAACCAGGTGATGGGTATTAAGGAAGGCATGTGTGGTGATGAGCACTGGGTTTTATATGTAACTAATGAACCACTGAACACTACATCAAAGACTAATGGTGTACTTATGTTGGCTAACTGAACATAATTAATAATAAAAGAAATTTTAAAACTGGAAAATAATTTGAAAAACAGCCTACCAAAATGCAGCACTGAGAAGTAGAAAGATAAAAAATTTGAGAGAGTTTAAAATACATGGAACATAAAATGAAAACATACAATATTTTTATTAAGAGTTCCAGAAGGAAAAAAATAGGGGAAAAAATGGGAAAGAAATGATATCCAAGATGGCAATGAGTAGAAATTTCCAAAACTTATTTTTAAAAAACCCAAATCCTCAAATTGAAGTGTGCCAGCTACCAAGCATTATTCCAATTTTGATAATAATTACAACAGCAGTAACTACTATTATTATGTGAAATAAATCAAAAGAGAAAAGCCAAACCATAAATAAGGAGGAAGAACAGATTACCTAGAAAGGAATGACACCTAAAATGACAACATAATTTTGGGAAGCAACAGAGGCCAGAAGACAGTGGAATTATACCGGCTAAGCTAAAAGTGAGAGTGAAACAGACATTTTAAAACAAAGACTTAGTTTAGTACTTCATAAATCCTTGCAGAAAGAGCTGTAACAGATATACTTTAGCAAAAAGGGAAATGGAACTTACAAGAAGAGCTTGAGATGTAGTACAAATATATAAAATGTCTTGATAAATACCAAAAAAGCTATAGAATGAAGACCAATTTCCTTAAATTATTAAACAATAAAAAATAATCAAATTAATCCATTACTCTCATAAAAACAAAGAAAATTTCTAAGTAATTCATGTGCCAAAGTAGAAATCATAAAAATATTTAAAATATTCATCATATCTGAATTTCATTAAAAAATGGGAAAAATATGGAGGAGAATCTATGGCTAAAATTAGAATGAAATTCATATCTTTAATGATATATATCAGAAAAAAATTTAAAAGCTTAAAAACTTAATGAGATTAAAAATTTTGTTACATGTGTATATGTACCTAAATGATATATTTATTAGTTTTATTTATTAGTTAAATCATTAATTACTAATTAATTATTAGTTAAATTTATTAGTTAAATTATTAATAAAATTAGTTTTTTTACTCTTATTTAAATCATATCTTAGTGTATATAGCATAAAAGATAAAGTAATAATAAAAACAGAAGTCAGAATATGGTAGTTAAGTGTACTAACCATGTTTATTAGTTTCTGAATCTGATATTTTGTCATTATAGCGTATTGCTGACTAGAGAGGAACTACCTTTCCCAGGGCCAGCAGATTCTTAGACATAACAAGCAACAACCCAGTTAGCATGGCTTTATAAACAAACTAGCCAATCTGGATCGCATACCCTACCCCAGACCCCACCAAATGTCTGCTTTGTCATAGACTAGCACTGGTGAGACACTAACTTTCTTCCCTAATCAATCTTGGGTCAGATACAAGACAACTAGGGATAGCTCCTACATCCTTGAGCACACTGAAATTACCCCAATCATCCAATCTGAAATCTGGTTAGCCCACTTACAGTGCTCTGCCCCTTCCTTCCCCCAAAAAACTATAATAAAGTCTTTCCCACAGTTCTCACTGTCTCTCTCTGCCTATGACCCATCCCAGTGTTCTCTCTTGTGACTCTGTGTAGCATGGTATACCGCCCTCTTGGGAACTGTGAGGAATAAATTGTATTTTATTTATTTGACAGAGAGAGCACAAGCAGGGGGAGCAGCAGGCAGAGGGAGAGGGAGAAACAGATTCCCTGCTGAGAAGCCCCCCTGCCCTGCAATGTGGGACTTAATCACAGGACCCTGGGATCATGACCTGAGGCAAAAGCAGATGCTTGACCAACTAAGCTACTCAGGTGCCCCAATAAACTTCATTTGCAATAGGAATCATATCCTAGTCTGTTGGTTTCACTATGCCCAAATTAAACTTGGGTATATTTTAAACAGGATAGAAGGAGTAACATCACCAAGATAATGAAGTAGCAGACAACATCCTCTCTTGCGCCACAAAGATCAGCAAATTAGAGAGCTATCCACAAAGAGGAACAGCTCTAGGAAAACTCAGGAGTACAGTTCAACAAAATAGTGAAACAAAAAACCTGAACACAATCACACAAAAATGGGAATGAAGACCAGTGTTATTTGGCCTGCATCACCCCAGCTTCTAGACCAACCATGCTCACCACTAAGAGGGAATTCTCTGGGTAGAAAGAGTTTCCCTTCTCAAAAAAGGGAGAACAGAGTGAGTGACCAGTTCCCCAATCTTTTGGGGGCACTACACAAAGGGTCTGCTTTGGTTTCCCCCACCCAGAGACTTACAAAGCTGACACACACAGAAACGGCTAGGAACAAGGAAGATGAGAAGGGGCTACCAATATCAATAGGGAGCAAGAGCAAGGGCATGTTCCCAGTGAACTGCTCTACAGAAGGCCCAATAACTTTCTCCACGAAAGAAACCAATGGCCAGCACGGTTGTCAAGAAACACCTACAAATTTCACCACTTTTCACCACACAGTATTCACATTCCCAGACACCAGCTGCCTAAGTCCCTCCCTGCTTCCTCCTGCCCTGTTCCTTCCAGAGCCAAGAATCCAGCCAAGGCCTTTGCAGCTACATGAGTGCAAGATGTCAGCCTAGACTCCCACAACTGACTCCCATGACGATGTTTGGGCTTGGGCTAATCCCTTTAGCTGTGTACCTGCACACCACTGGCCTAACACCTGTCACCAGTCTCTACTGCTGTGTGCATGCCAGAGGCAAGACCCTACACTTATAGAAGTGCATGCTAGGAGCCAAGCCCCCTCCCCTCCAGCTAGTCATGGGCCCAGATTCAGCTCTATCTCCAGTCCCTAGTCTACACAAGTAGGCTCACCTGCAGCTAACCCCACAGCTCTGCAGCTTCATAGCTCTGGTCTGACCTCCCTCACCAGCCTCCATAGCAGTGTGCCTGCCTGTTTGCAGATTGCATCCCCAGGAGTGCATGCTGACAGCCAGAGTCTGACAGCTGCTTGTGGACCTAGCACTGCCCCTGAGTCCTGTCACAAGCCTGTGCTGCTGGGCTTCCTGGCAATTAGCCCCTCTAACCATGCACAAACACCATGCCATCCCAACTCCTGCCACTAGCCTCCATTGCCGTGCATATGCTGAAGACAAAACCCTGCAGCCTCATGAATGCATGCCAGCATCCAGGGCCCCAAAGCTAACAGTATAGCTAAGTTGACCCTGGCCCTTGCTACACTATGTGTGTGTCTGTAACCAGCCCATACCACTGCACAGATATCTGCAGCTGCCCCTGTAGCCAAGTGTGTGCATATGACTGTCCTGATCCCTAGCTGCTAGACCTAGAAACACTGCTGAGGACCCCAACAGGCATTGCAACCATTATGGAATCCCTGCAGTGCTTGCCAAGGACTATGCAATAGTCAATGCTATGGACCTTAGCAGCCTGAGTCAATGAGACATCACATTCTCTGGAACCAGAGCCACCCACCACATACCCCTGATCTTGGCATCGTGCACTAGTAGACCTGGGGTCAAACCACACTCTAGCATGCCCCACCACCCAGCAAGTGAAGGTCTTTCCTTACTGAAGTCAGCCCACAAAGACTTGAAGAAGTCACTCCTTAAAATGCACAGATACCTATGCAAGGCTACAGAAATCACAACTAATCAGAAAAACATGATGCTACCAAAGGAACATAATAAACTTCCAGTAACTAACACCACAAAAATGGAGATATATGAATTTCTGAAGAAAGAACTCAAAATAATTATTCTAATTATACTCAGAGATCTATGAGAACACAGATAAACAATTTAACAAAATCAGGACTGCAACATAAAAACAAAATGAGAAGTCCAACAAAGAGACAGAAAACATTATAAAGCACCAAAAGGAAATTTTGGTGCCAAAGAATACAATGACTGAAAAAAATCTAATGGAGAATTATAAATTATAAATAAAGAGACAGATATCACAGCAACACAAAATATTGCCATATAATGAGACTACTAAAAAGACTGCAGGCAAATGTCTCTGATGATCATAAGTGCAAAAGCCCTCAACAAAGTACCAGCAAACTGAATTCAATGGCACTTGAAAGGATCATAGTCCATGATCAACTGGAATTTATCCCTGGGATTCAAAGACAGTTCAGTACACACCAATCAATAAATGTGATATA
The DNA here is from genome assembly GCA_003697995.1 of Taxidea taxus jeffersonii. Lineage (NCBI taxonomy): Eukaryota > Metazoa > Chordata > Mammalia > Carnivora > Mustelidae > Taxidea > Taxidea taxus. The sequence continues at coordinate 9,996 of ML097347.1, forward strand.
CCACATTAATGGAATGAAAGACAAAATCTTATGATCATCTTAATATGTAAAAAACTCATTGGACAATTATCAACATAATAAAAATGTCATGATAAAAATTCTCAACAAATTCAGAATAGAAGGAATACACCTCAACATAATAAAGGCCATATGTGACAAATCTATATCTAATATATTCAGTGGTGAAAGGTTAAAAGCTTTCTCTCTAATTTCAGGAATAAGACAGGGGTGCCTACTCTCACCAGTCTTATTCAGCATAGTACTAGAAGTCCACACCAGAGAAATTAGGCAAAAAAAAGGAAGGAAGGAGGGAAGGAGGGAAGGAAGGAAAGATGGAAGGAAGGAAGGAAGGAAGAGGAAAGAATAAAGACACAGAAGGCGTCCAATTCAGAAAGGAAGAAGTAAAATTGTTTTTGTTGGCTGATGTCAAGATCTTGTATACAGAAAATCCTAGGCTCCACCAAAAAACTCTTATATCTAACAATTAAATTCAATAAAGTATCAGGATATGAAATCAAGACAAATACAAATACAAAATTCAGTGGTTTTTCTATGTACTAATAATCAACTATCTGAAAATGAAATAAAATAATCCCACTTAAAATAGCATCAAAATAGTAAGATACTTAGAAATAAATTTACCAATGAAATGAAAGTTCTATACACGAAAAACTATAAGACACAGATGAAAGAAATTTAAGAAGATGCAAATAAACTGAAAGATATTCCATAATCATAGACCAGAAGAGTTAATATTGTTAAAATGTCCCTACTACCCAAAGCCATCTATAGATTCCAGTAATCTCTAATTTTTCCAATGGCATTTTTCACAGAAACAGAAAAAAAATACTAAAATTCATAAGGAAGTACAAAAGTCCTTGAAGAAATCTTGAGAAAGAACAAAGCTGGCGGCATCACATTTCTTGATTTCAAATTATATTACAAAGTTGTAGTAATCCAACTGTATAATACTGGCATAAAAACAGTTACATAAACCAAAGGAACAGAATCAAGAGCCCAGAAATAAACCCATGTATATATGGTCAACTAATATTTAAAAAGGGAGCCAAGAGTAATCAATAAAGATTACTTTATTGTAATCAATAAAGAATAGATAAACTTGTCAATAAAAAAGTTGAGAAAACTAGATATCCATATAGAAAAGAAAGAAATTGGACCCCTATCTTATAGCACCCACAAAAATGAATTATAAATGGACTGAGAACGTAAACAGAAGATGTGAAACCATAAAGTTCCTAGAAGAAAATAAGAAAATCTTTTTGACATCAGTCTTTGAAATATTTTTTGGCAATTATACTGAAAGCACAAATAAAAGCAAAAATCAACAAGTGGGACTATACCAAACTAAAAAGCTTCTGTACAGCAAAAGAAATAATCAACAAAATGAAAGGGGAGCCTACAGAAAGGAAAAAAAAGATTTTTAATTCATATATCTAACAAAGCACTACTATACAAAACATACAGGGAACTCTTACAACTTAACAGTAAATAAATAAATAGATAGATAAATAAATAAATCAAATGCCCAATATAATTTAAAACGTTGGCAGAGGTCTTGAATACACATTTCTTTAAAGAAGATACACACATGGCCAGCAAGTACATGAAATGGTGCACATCACTAATATTAGAGAAATACAAATCAGAGCAGAATGAGCTATCTCCTCACACTCATTACAGTGGCTATTATCAAAAAGAAAAAAAGATAGCAAATGTTGGTTAGGATGTGAGGAAAAGGGAAAATGATACATTAGTGGGAATGTAAATTGGTACAGTCACTATGGAAAACAGTATGAACATTCCTCAAAAATTAAAAATAAAACTACCATATGATTCAGCAATCCCACTTCTAGCTATACATCCAAAGGAAGTCACTATTTCAATTAGCAATAATCGCGCCTCGGATAAACCTCATTGGCTACGATACTGCCACTGCGCAAAGCTGGAAGTCACTATTTCAAAGAGATATCTGCACTCCCATGGTCATTGCAGCATTTTTCACAATAGTCAAAACATGAGAACAACTTAAGTGTCCATTGATGGATGAATGGACCAAGAATATATGGTGTGTAGACACACACACACACACACACACACACACACACACACAGAAGTATTATTCAGCCATAAAAAGAAGGAAATCCTGCCATTCATAACAATATGGATGGACAATGATGGCATTATGCTGAGTGAAATATGTCAGACAAAGACAAATACTATCTGACCTCACATGTGTAATCTATAAACATTACACTCATAGAAATAGACAATAGAATGGTGGTTGCTAGGGACCTAGGGGTATGGGGAATGGAGTGGTTGGTTAAATGGTGTAAACATTCAGTTATATGATGAGTAAGTTCTGGGAATCTAAGGAACAGCATGGCAACTCTATTAAATATAGTTATACAGGTTAATAATACTGTACTGTATATTTGAAAGTTGCTATGACAGTAACATTTTAATGTTCTTACCATATGAACAACAATAAAAGTGGTAATTATATGAGGTGAAGGATATGTTAAGTAATGTTTTGTTTTTTTTCATTAAAGATTTTATTTATTTGACAGACAGAGATCACAAGTAGGCAGAGAGGCAGGCAGAGAGAGAGGAAGAAGCAGGCTCCCCGCTGAGCAGAGAGCCCGATGTGGGGCTCTATCCCAGGACCCTGGGATCATGACCTGAGCCGAAGGCAGAGGCTTTAACCCACTGAGCCACGCAGGTGCCCCTTAAGTAATGTTTTTTATAAACCTTTCACTATATGTTTGTATCAAATCATAATATTGTATACCTTAAACTTACATAATATGTCAATTATATTTCAATAAATCTGGAGAAAAAAGAATATGTAAATCTATATCTTTGTCCAAATGTTTGAAATATTTCCTAATAAAATACCTTAATGAGTTATGAAGGATAAAAACATTTTGAATATTTTTAAAAATATGATACAAACTTTATAAAATATATGTTTGAATATATATATATGAATATATCAAATATTACAAAAGCATTCTATCATTGAACTTAATTTTTCAAAAAATAATAACCACAAAGAAAAAGATAAGCAAATAATAATGAATAAAGCTGAAATTAATGAAATAGAACAACAAAGAAATCAGAGAGAGGATTAACAAAGCCATAAGTTACTTCATTGGAATAAACTATTAACTTAGACAAACATCTGTCAAAACTAAGCAAGAATAAAAGAAAGAAGGCAAAAATAAGCATGTTATTAAAAAGGAAAGGAAGAACATACTAGAAGATATAGTTAAAAATTTATGTCATAAAAGAATACTAATAACAACTTCCACACAAGGCACCAGGCCCACATAATTTTTTCAGGTAAATCAACCAAACTAGTGAATAATCTTCATATTAATCATTGTGCTCCAGAGAGGAGAATAGGAGGGAAATCTGTGTGACACAGTAACCTTGACATCTACCTGAAGATATTTAAATAAATAGGTTAGATGAATGGATAGGTGGATGGAGGGATGGCTGGAGATAAGTAGATAGGTATCAAGTAGAATTTACCCCAAAATGCAGGTATAAGAAACATCAGAAAATCTATAAATGCAAATTGCCATTTTAACAGATTAAAGGAACAGAATAATGACCATTTTAATAGATGCACAAATGTAGTTGATAAAATTCTATCAATTCTTGATAAAATATGTATGCAAATTAATAATCTGTAGAGACTATCCCAACTAAATGATATGTAACAAAACATAATGTAAACATCATATGTAAGCACAGTTATTCTAATTTCAAATATCATGGGAAGGAACTCTACAGTCCTAACAAAGGATATATAAATTCGTGTGCTGCTTTGGAGATAAATTTGAAAACATCCCATAAAGCTGAATATGTGAGTATCCTATTATCCAGCAATTTCATTTTTATTTATACTCCCAAGGGTAACTTTTACAAATGGGTACATGAAGAAAATGTGTACAAGGATGTTCGTTGCCACACTGATTGTGTTAAGGAAAAAATTCAGAAGTTCTTTTAAGAGAAGAAATGATTATTAATATATTATTTAGTCATACAGTAAATTACTACAGAATAGTTAATTAAACATAGATGTTTGGATCAACTGAATGAATCTTGAAAACAAAACTGAGTTGCAAAATAAAATTGCGGGTCACTTGGGTGGCTCAGTCATTAACCATCTGCCTTTGGCTCAGATCATGATCCCAGGGACTTGGAATCTAACCCTGTGTCCTGTGGGGCTCCCTGCTTCTCCTCCCACTGCTTGTGCTCCCTCTCTCACTCTCTCTCTCCGCCAAATAAATAAAATCTTTAAAAATAAAAAAGAAAAGAAAATTGCAAAAAATATATATACAGCATGTCTTTTAATTTTGAAAGCATACAAAATAATACCACATATTGATATGGCTATCTAGGAAAATGAAAAGCAAATAAACAAAATTCAGAAAAAGAATACATACCGACCTCAGCCTGATGCATACCTTAAGGAAAACTGGAAGGAAATGATGCTGATGGGTAGCTTTGCCTCTAACTCCCAAGTATGTATAATCAGTTCTAATCTCACCTCTGAAATTCAGATTCTTTTATCCTATACATATAATACCCTATTTAATTATAGGTGTCTAATAGAAATCTAAAATATAATATGTACAAAACCGAACTTTTTAAAAAAGGTCTTATTTATTTATTTGACAGGCATAGATCACAAGTAGGCAGAGAGGCAGGCAGAGGGCGAGTGGAGGGGAGCAGGTTCCCTGCTAAGCAGAGAGCCCGATGTGGGGTTCAATCCCAGGACCCTGGGATCATGACCTGAGCTGAAGGCAGAGACTTTAACCCACTGAGCCACCCAGGTGCCCCCAAAACAGAACTTTTAATCCCTCACTCTAGAATGTGTAACTCCTACAGTATTTCTCATCTTACTACAGGAAACCACCATTCACCTAGTTGCTCAAACCAAAAACCTTGGCAACATACTTGACTCATCTCTTTCTCTCACAAATCATATACAGATCACCAGCAAATACAATCCATCGTCTGTCACTGCAGTCTATGCTGCACCCAAACACTTTTCAACAACCCCAATACTTCTATCCTATTTCAAGTCACCATTGTTTCTAGTCTGGACTATACCACTAGCCTCTCTACTGTTTTCCCCAAGCTTGTTTCTCCACCATTCACACGTGTTCTATTTAAAACCTAAATCTGACTATGTCACTCTGCTGCTAAAGCCTTTTAAACTTTTTTAACGGAGTTATTTGGGTATTTTTTTTTTTTTTTTTTGCTATTGAGTTGAGTTCCTTGTGTATTTTAATTATTAACCACTCATCAGACATTAGGATTGCAAATATTTTCTCCCATTCTGTAGCTGGTCTTTTCGCTCTGTTGATTGTTTCTTTTGCTGTACAGAGCTTCTTAGTTTGCTATAATCCTACCTGTTTGTTTTTGTTTTGCTAAACGTTCTTTTAGGATCACATATTAAAAAGAAAGAAAAAAACTACCTAGACAAGCGTTAAGAAGCCTTTTGCCTGTGTGTTTTATAGTCTCATGTATTATTTTTTCAACATGAATTCATTTTTACTTGCTTTTTTGTATACAGTAGGAGATAAGTGTCCTATTTTTTCTTCTGCATGAAGATATTCAGTTATTCAGTTTTCCCAACATCATTTGTTGACATCCTATTCCCATTGTGTATTCTTGGCACTCTTGTCAAAAATGAGTTGATTGTAAATGTGTGGATTTATTTCTGGGCTCTCTATTCTATTGGTTTTCATGTCTGTTTTTATATTAGTACCATACTGTTTTAATTACTATAGCTTTATAATATATTTTGAAATCGGGAATTATGAGATAAGGAAGAAGACATGATCTAGAGTCATGGAAGATAGTCATTAAAGTTTGGAATAGCCACATAAGATAGCATTAGGTTGATTAGGGATGAGTACAATGATTACCAAGCAGTGCTGAGGGTCTAACAGAGGTTTGAAGCCATCAATCTGCAGAATTTAAGTTCTTCTTTCTGAAAATGCAGGCTGCAATGGCTAGGAGGCGGAAGGCTAAAGGGAGACTTTTGTAAGCAAGAATGTCTTCGTCTTTAAAAATTCATAAAGTGACCTCCAGATCAATAAAAAATGAAGTAAAACTCCTTTCTCCTCCCACATTGTTAAAGACAGTACAAGGTGTAGGCAAATTAAGACATCACCACTGCTGTGGGAATGTAGCCATCATAGAAAGGCCCTCTGTTCCAGAATACCCCTCCACCTGGCACCACAGACCCCCTACACTCCTGCCAAGATAAATTCTTATCAATGGATTAAGACACATCTATCCTAGAAATCCTTTCTTAGAAAGAAGAAGAAAAGCTTAGCCATCAGTAGAACTCTGCAATTAATTTATTTATCATATTTCTTTATCTTGGTATTGTAGCCTAAGAACTAGCTCTGATGCAGAACGAGTGAGGCATCAATCAAAGGCAGCCTTCCTTTCTTCCATAGGTTTTCCTATGACCAGAAATATGGCCATACAACTTCAAGACTCTCCCATCAGTTCACATAGATCCCAAAGTGACAGATCTCTCTATAAGCTCTTTCCTGTCTTGCCATATGGATTTGTTTTTGTACAGATAGTTCACATGTTACAAAATCTTTCCTGTAAGAATCACATGTTACAAAATCTTTTCTGTAAGAATCAAAGCTAGGCCATCAGTTTAGATACATGTAGTTTCCAACTGAGGAGTTTCCAGCACTTTGTAAATCACACAAAAGGAAATGATTTGTATATCAGTCAATAGTGCTAAGCTTTATGTACCAGAAAATTAAATAATATGCTTAAATACATAAGTTTTTTTTTCTCATGTAACAAGAATTCTAGATGTACCTATCAAGAACTATTGTAACAGCTTTAGAATATGATCAGGGATCCAGACTTCCATCTTTGTGTTCACTGGATGGCTGCAGGAAGAGGGAAAAGGGAGAGTGGCAAAAGCACATGCCAATTGAGTCTTGACCCTTTTAATTAGGAAAACTATACTTTTACCGGAAGCTCAAACCAATAAAATGTCCACATACATCTCCATACATTGGTTACATAGCCAATCATAACTTCAAGGGGACCTGAGAAGTCAACTTGTTTTGAGCTAGATTTTACCATCCTGAATCAAGTAGGAGTTCTGTAGATAATGAGAAAAGAAAACAGATAATGAATAGGCAATTAGCAGTGTATACCACAGATAACAAGAAGGCTTTTTTAAGAGCCAAAGATAAAAAATAAAAAAAAGAATAGTCTGGAGAATACACTACAAACATTTAAGAGAGGTTACATCTGAAGTTTAAGGGAGTGCTTCAGGAAATGTAAATTAATATATTGTTTTAGTTTATTACAGGGATAAGTTATATTGAATTTTTTAAGTTAAGCTACAAAAATGGAAACTCATAATAGGCCAAAAACAACAAAAACAAAAGCATAGGCAACTGACCACCTCTGCTGGTGAATGTGGATTACAGATCTCTGAGTTGCATTTCAAAGCTTGCCACCACACCCAGATCTCTTGTCTGACTTAATCCAATTACAAGGTCTTATGTGATACAATTTTTTTGGTCAGCCCTCTATGTTTTGGGATCACAGATGTATTTCTTAAGTTCACCATGACAGTTTTTTAAACTTGGGTCTAGCCCATTCAATTCTGGTTCTAGACCAAATTTGTGTTTATGTGACTTGCTTTCTCCTAGGGAAACTGACTTTCTGGCTACAGAGCAGATACATGCTAGGCAACTACATCATCATCTACTACCAACGTCTCTCAGTTGGTCCCATACCTAAACACACATGGGTTTACAACTCCAGAGCTCTTTCCCATCTTATCAGAACCTATCATACAGCATCAAACAATGAATACAATGTTCAAAGCAATTAAGTAACTTTACCTATCACAGAAATCATAAGTGATAGAGCTCAGAGCAGAGGCAAAAATAAAGAAAAATAAAAACAAATCAAACCATCCCATGTCCTGGCTGTTAGTTTAGTTGGTACTTCTAGATAATTTTTTTTAAGATTTTATTTATTTATTTGACAGATAGAGATCACACGTAGGCAGAGAGGCAGGCAGAGAGAGAGGAGGAAGCAGGCTCCTGGCGGAGCAGAGAGCCCGATGTGGGGCCCAATCCCAGGACCCCGAGATCACGACCCGAGCCACCCAGGCGCCCCTAGATAATTTTTAATGAAAGGCAAACATAGCTAATTCACTGTTACTGGACTATCTTTATTCTTAAGGTTTCTGTGAGTTAGACTTTTAAACATATGTCATAAACATGGAAAGAGAAAAAACTAATAGTGTCATTAGTTTTTACCTTTAGTATCCCTCATTTTCCTTGAACATGATCCCACATTAAGTGCTAGAGCCTGGTGACTATCTGGACTGGTATATGTGATTAGAGATTGCCTTATTTTACTTTCTATGATAGTATCCTCAGAATTATTACATCTTCATTATTCTTTATAGAGCTTTTAATAGTTACAAGGTTAACAGTTCTGACTATAGAAAACTAGTCTAAGAAATGTATGAAAAAAGGCTTGTCTATTTAATCGAAGGGCTAAAATTCAAAGATGATAGATAGATGATAGATAGATGTACACACACACACACACACACACACACACCAGACCACAATATTCACATTTCTGTGAAAGTATCTACTGTGAAGACCCTATTTAAAAGGAGATTGAGGTGGGGAGGCACCTGAGTAGTTCAGTGCATCTGCCTTCACCTCAGGTCATGATCTTGGGGTCCTGAGATCAAGCCCTGCATCCAGCTCCCTGCTCAGCAGGGAGTCTGCTTCTTCATCTCCCTTTGTCCACTCCTTCACTTGTGCTCTCTTTCTCTCTCCGTCTCTCTCATATAAATAAATAAAATCTTAAAAAAAAAACAAGATGAGATAAAAGATGAATTCCATCAAGAACATTCAAGTAAAAAAATAGATCATTTTCGGTATGCTTAACCTGAAGGAAAGTAGAGAATATTTTTATAATCAATGAACGATTGAGGTTTAAGGACAAGATTTCCCTCATGGGGTAGTATCTGTAAAAGATACAAGCTTCCTGACATTTTCTCATATTTTTCTCCACACATGCAATAAATAACTTTCTATTTGAATTACTTATCAGCATGAGGATAAGAAAGCAAAAACAGACCATTAATGTTTAGATAATGTAAAATGAAAATGAATGATAAGCAAACTCTTTTCTCTGGAGGACAAAAAGCAGTTGCAGGAAACAGAATCCTTAAAAACTCATTGAGGCTCAGTCCTGATGTGTTCAAAGATACTGTTTGACTGATTAGAATGAGTTTTTCTGTAGTCAAATCACATTATTTCTCCTGGAAACTGCTGGGACAAACTCCTTATCTGCAAAAGGAAAATTAACCTTCTTATCTATATAACTTAGTTTGTGAAAAGGCACAAGGTCAGCCTGTGGAAGAAAATCCTGTTTTTAAAACAAGTTTCTTCACTTTTGTATAGAAATTCTATAGAATTGATAGGATTTGAGGAAAAAATAAAATGTAGAAGAGACCGCATAAGGAAATTGCCCCATTTTGCCAATTGAAGACTTTGGTAGCACTTTAACAACTCTAAATAGTACATTGCTAGGTTGATCAGGTTGTTTCCAAGAACATTTTCCACCTTGCCCTATCTGCCCACCAACTGAATAAAGAAATACCATTACTACTCTATATGATAGTCAACACAACTTAGAGCTTGTAACAAACTGGGCCATTGCCCAGAAACCAGGCATAAAGGGAGGGCAAACATGAGGGGGAAGATTAAGAAAGAAAAGCAACCATGGTATGTAGACTTTTAAGATGGCCCCCAGGTATGTGTGCTCTTATGGGTGCTTCCAACCAACAGAATAGAGCAAAGGTAATGGGATGTCATTTCCATGAGAAATTAAAAAAGACTGTGACTTTTGCCTTGCCAGCAGACTCTCACGATTGTTTCCTTGGTTTATAGGTTTTGATGCAGCAAATGGTAAGGAACAGAAGGCAGGCTCCAGCTGACAGCCTGTGAGAAACTGAGACTCTCAGTCCAATAACCTGCCAAAGATGGAATCCTGCCAAATATTACAAAGTACACATTTTCCTAGGCAAGCCTGGCCCAACATCTTGACTGAAGCCTTGTGAGAACCCTAACCCACAGAAATTGTGGGAAAAATGTTATATAGCAATAGCTAACTAATATAGAACAAAATCTAATTCTAGAGAAACACAAAAAATTGTTAGTAAATTCACAAGGTTGTACCTCAGAGAATATCACTGGGAAATGAGAAGAGAGGAGACCTTTCACAAGTTTCTAATACCAAATGTACCCATATACCAGCAATAATGTTATTAAACTCAGCTTCCATCCTATTACTATAGATGAATTATTCACATGCCTAGCTAAAGTTAATGTCTCTACTTATTTACTAGACCCCATTCTCTCTCACTTACTCAAAAATATTGATCTAGCAATTCTCACCTTCTCTTTCTCCCTCATTCTTTTCCTCTCTCATTCCCTCTTCTCCTCTTTTCTGTATCACTGGTTTTTCACTTTACCAGATCTTTTCCATCAACATTTAAATATGGTTTTAGCATCCTAAAAACAAAAATAAAAAACAAGTGAATAACAACAACAAAGACTCTCCTGGTCCCATTTGCTTCTCTATTCCTACTTTTGAAAATATTGGCTAGTTAGTGTTTCAGATTCCCATCTTCCCATACTTTCTTGAATTAATTTGTTGTGAGTTCAACTGCATCTCCCCACAAAAGATACATTGAAGTTCTAACCCTTTGTACTTGTCATAGTGACCCTACTTGGAAATAGGATATTTACAGATGTAATGAAATTTAGATGAGGTGATTAGGGTGGACCCTAATAAAACACAACTTATATTCTTAGAGGAGTGAAAGAAAAACACAGAGGCAGATAAACAATGATAAGAGGACAGAAGACAGAGGGAAAACACCATTTGAAGACAGAGACAGAGATTGGAGTGGTGTGCCTATAAGCCAAGGAACACCAAGCACTGCCAGTAATCACTGAGAGCTGGGAGAAATGAAGGGAACATTAGCCCTCAGAACTTCCAGAAGGATTAAGGTTGGCCAACACGTGGATTTCAAACTTCTAGCCTCCATAACTGTAAGAGGATGAATTTCTATTGTTTGAAGGCACACAGTTTGTTATGACATCCTTAGGATTTTAGGAAATTAAAGTCCATTCATACTGGACTTTCTCTCATACCCATATCAGTGAAACTGTTCTTGTCAAAGTTATCAATGACTCTATGCTGCCAAATCCTAAAATCAATTCTTACTTGTCACCTTAAACTATCACCAGCATATGAGAAATTTAATCACTCACTCTTTAAGTTTCTTCCTTTGGTTTCCAGACCACCACACTCTTGGTTTTTATCCCAACTCACTAGTCACACATTTTCTATTTTTTTTGTTTTGTTTTTGCTGGTTCCTCCTTAATCCTGGAGTGCCCCAGGATTTAATCCTTAGATTTCTTTATTCTCTTTCACTCGCCTCCGTGGGGATATCATCCAGCCTTATGAATTTATGTTATTGTCAGAGGAAGTCATTGAGAGGACATGACTGCTGGTTTACAAAAGAGCCAGTCCCAGCAAATCAGAGGTTCCTCATTTTCTTCTCTGTCATTGGAATGTGTTCTCTGTTTGCCTTCACCATGTTAGAAGCTGCCCAAGGACATACCCTTGAGACAGTAATGTGATTTTTAGACCATCTGGATGGTATACATGACTAAACCCAGTTAAGACTTCTATATGAACTTTAATATTCTGGCAGGCAGGTGCAGAGAACTACTAAATCAGCTGCCTAAAACAAGTGTCATATGCAAGTTTCCTTGCATATTAAACCTGACACCTAGCAATCTGGAGGGGTCTGCCTCTTTCTTTGATTTTTCTCTGCCTCCCATGTACAGGGACCAGTTTCCAATTATACCCAGTAAGTTACTGAGGTTGCAAAGTTACTGAGTTTGCAAAACAGCTATCCATATACTGATGAATCTCAATTTTATATTCTCAGCCTTGATATCTTTTATGAATGTCAGTAACCTATATTTGGATTTCCAGTAGGTTGCTGCAACTTGTCATGGGAAGGCTGACTAAGTCATCAACAAATCAGGTAGGAGGGCAAATGGTAGCACAATGTACCATGTGACTATCAATTTTTTCTCACCTCTCCAGAACCAATTATAAACTCTGAGTTATGTAACTAATTCATAGAAGGGCTGTCAAAATACAGTTTATTACCACATAGAAAACCTTGCTTTTTAGATGATTAAGCTTAAATATAGAGTCCAGATGATGGTGTAAAATACTATTTATATTTCCAGTACAGCTGTCTATCATGCTAAATCCATTCCACTTCTGACAGTCATCAGGGAAAGGAGATCTCCTATTTGTTCTCCCTCCTTTTCTCCTTTCTCTCTTCCTCCCCCATAATTCACTGATTTCACTATTTCTCCATACTTCCCCCTATGGTTCATCTTGTTTGTCCCTTGGCAGAACTGGGGCAGGGGGAGGTGCTGTTACTTCAGGTCCTGTGAATTTTAAAAAAACTGGAGGAAAGGGAAAAGTGACACCCCCATCATTGAGTGTCAGAACAAAACATCTATATGACAAACCCTTCTCTTGCAACATTAATCACCCCTTTGAGCAATACAACATACTTTCATTACAAAACACTCAACAAACTAGGAATAGAAGAGAACTTCTTCAACCTGATATGAAAAATCCACATATAGCACCACACTCAATAGTGAAAGACTGAAAGCTTTCTGCCCCAAGATCAGGAACAAGACAAGGATGCCTATTTTCATTACATCTATTCAACACGGTACTGGAAGTTCTAGCCAGAGCAAGTAGGCATGAAAAAGAAATAGAAGGCATCCAAATTGGAAAGGAAGAGTTAAATTACATTTATTCACAGATGACATGATCTTATATATAGAAAATTCTTAAGAGTCCACCAAAAACCTATGAGAGCTAATAAATAAATTCAGCAAAGTTACAGTACACAAGATCAATGCACAAAAATCAGCCATATCTTTATATAGTAGCAATGAAAAATCCAAAATGGGAATTAAGAAAACAATTCCATTTAAATAGCATGAAAATAGTATAAAATACTTAGAAATAAATTCAAACAAGGAGGTGCAAGACTTGCAAACTGAAAACTATAAAACATCGCTGAAAGAAATTAAAGACTTAGATAAATGGAAACGCATCTCATGTTCATGAATGGCCTACTTAAGGCTAAAATACACATAATGACAAAGCAAAGTCACATGAGATCGAATAAGTTATTAGTAAAGAGAAAAATACCAAGTTTGCAATGCAACACTGAGGAACAGAGATGATATGTGGATAATAGATCATTTGACTCTATAAAAGACAGAAAGAGTATCCCTAGTTTGTAACTTTCAATCCCCATGGGCAAAACTATACTTTGGTTTCCTGTTCTTGTGTATCTAGAAAATTGCTTCCTTGTGTCCTTAATCATGGGTCACAAACTGCTACCCACATGCTAAATCCAGGCCACAGACAAATTTTGTTTGGCTTTCCACGGTGTTTGGTGTTTTTTGTTTGTTTGTTTGTTTTGTTTTCAAAACAAGTTGTCAACTTTGAATCATCTGGACAAGTCATACTAAAATCAAGATTCCTATCTTTCCTGAAAAGCTGGAATATCTGGCAACAATGAATATACATTCACACATGGCAATGACTGACTAGAGTGAGTACTGTCACTTTCCAGTGCAATGCAGAAGCCAGCTTTATTTTTTCTATCTGGCCTTTGTAGGTCATCTACACTTGCAACCCCAATGTTAACATTAAAAGGGTTAAGAAGATTTCTTTTTCAGAAATCAGTTGCATTTCTATACACTAACAACGAGACAGAAGAAACAGAAATTAGGAGTCAATCCCAGTTGCAATTGCACCAAAAACCATAAGATACCTGGGAATAAACCTACCCAAAGAGGCAAAAGATCTGAACTTAGAAAACTATGGAACACTCATGAAAGAAATTGAGGAAGACACAAAGAAATGGAAAAATATTCCATGCTCATGGATTAGAAGAACAAATATTGTGAATATGTAATGCTACCTAGAGCAATCTATACATTCAAGTCAATCCCTATCAAAATACCATCAACTTTTTTCACAGAACTAAAACAAATAATCCTAAAATTTGTATTGAACCAGAAAAAAAAAACAAATAGCCAAAGGAATATTGAAAAAGAAAACCAAAACTGTTGGCATCATAATGCAGGACTTCAAGCTCTATTACAAAGCTGTAATCATCAAGATAGTATGGTACTGGCAAAAAAAAAAAACCAGACACATAGATCTATGGAACAGAATAGAGAACTCAGAAATGGACCTTCAGCTCTATGGCCAACTAATCTTTGACAAAGCAGTAAAGAATATCCATTGGAAGAAACAACAGTTTGTCTGCCTTTTGCTCAGGTCATGATTCCGGGGTCCTGGGATCAAGCCATGCAACAGGCTCTCTGCTCGGCATGAAGTCTGCTTCTCCCTCTTCCTTGGCCTGCTGCTCCCCCTGCTTGTGTTCTCTCTCTCTCTCTCTCTCTCTCTCTCTCTATGTCAAATGAGTAAATAATATCTTTTAAAAAAAAAAAAGGAAAAAGGACACTATCTTCAACAAATGGTATTAGGAAAATTGGACAGCCACATGCAGAAGAATGAAACTGGACCATTTCCTTACACCACATACAAAATAGACTCAAAACGGACAAAAGAACTAAATGTGAGACAGGAATCCATCAAAATCCTTGAGGAGAACATAGGCAGCAACCTCTGTGACCTCGGCCATAACAACTCCTTGCTAGACATATCTCCAAAGGCAAAGGAAACAAAGGCAAAAAATGAGTTATTTGCCTTCATTGAGATAAAAAGTTTTTGCACAGCAAAGGAAACAATCAACAAAACTAAAAGACAACCTATGGAGTGGGAGAATATTTTAACAAATGACTTATTAGATAAAGGGCTAGCATCCAAAATCTATAAAGAACTTATCAAGCTCAACACCCAAAGAACAAATAATCCAATCAAGAAAAGGCCAGAAGACATAAACAGACATTTCTTCAAAGAAGACATACAAATGGCCAACAGACACATGAGAAAATGCTCAACATCCCTCAGCATCAGGAAAATTCAAATCAAAACCTCAATGAGATACCACCACATACCAGTCAGAATGGCTAAAATTAACAAGTCAGGAAAGGACAGATGTTGGTAAGGATGTGGAAAAAGGGGAACCCTCTTACACTATTGGGATGCAAGCTGGTGCAGCCACTCTGGAAAAAAGTATGGAGGTTCCTCAAAAAGTTGAAAATAGAGCTACCTTACAACACACCAATTGTACTACTAGGTATCTACCACAAAGATACAAATGTAGTGATCAGAAAAGGCACCTAAACCCCAACGTTTATAGAAGCAATGTCCACAATAGCCAAATTGAGGTAAGAGCCCAGATGTCCAAAAATAGATGGATAGATAAAGAAGATGTGGTACGCACACACACACACACACACACACACATACCATGGAATAATATTCAGCCATCAAAAAAGAATGAAATCTTGCCATTTGCAATTGTGTGACTGGAACTAAAGGGTATTATGCTAAGCAAAATAAGTCAATCTGAGAAACAAAATTACCATATG
Source organism: Taxidea taxus jeffersonii (assembly GCA_003697995.1). Classification (NCBI taxonomy): domain Eukaryota; kingdom Metazoa; phylum Chordata; class Mammalia; order Carnivora; family Mustelidae; genus Taxidea; species Taxidea taxus. Next base: position 25,748 of record ML097347.1, read on the forward strand.
ATCTCACTGATATGTGGAATTTAAGAAACAAAATAGAGTATCATGGGAAAGAGAGGAAAAAATAAAACATGATGAAATCAGAGAGGGAGACAAACCATAAGAGACTGAAACAATCTGAGGGTTACTTGGAGGAGAGATGGTTGGGGGAATAGAGTAATTGGGTGATAGAGATTCAGGAAGACACATGATGTAATGAGTACTGGATATTATGTAAGACTGATAAATCACTGACCTCTAACTCTGAAACTAATAATATATTATATGTTAATTTGAACTTAAATTTTAAAATTTCAAAATAAAAGAGGATATTTCTTCCTTTGAATAGAATTGGGTATCTGTCCTTTGCTCCAGTTTTAAGCAGGCCTTCTGGGGTGTGTAGTTAAATGCTCATAGGAACAGTAGAGGGCAAGGCTCTGCTAATAATGGGGATTATAGCCCAAACAGAGGAGTAGAGAATCTGGAGAATTTCAACTAATCCTTTTTTTTTTTAAATAAAGATTGTATCTTATATTTAAGATGCACAACATGATGATTTGATATACATATATATATAGGGAAATGATAACTATAATCAAGCTAATTAGCATATCCATCTCCTCACAAAGTTACCAATTTTTCTGTTTGTGTGATGAGCACACCTATAATCTACTCTCTTAGCAAATTTTCACTATACACTACATTATTATTAACTAAAGTCATTGGGCACCTGTGGCTCAGTCAGTTAAGTGTCCAACTCTTGATTTTGGCTTAGATCATGGTCTCAGGGTCATGAGATGGAGACCCACATTGGTCTCCAAGCTCAGCGGGGAGTCTACATGAGATTCTCTCTCTCACCCTTTGCCCCTCCCACTACTCACTCGCTCCCTCTCTCTAAAATAAATAAATCTCTAAAAAAAACTGTAGTCATAATACCATACATTAGATCTTTAGAATGTATTCATCCTATGTAACTGCAACTTTGATCTCTTTGAACAATATCTATGTCTTTCCCCACATCCCCACACCTGGTAACCAACATTCTATTATCTGCCTCTACAAACTTGATTTTTTTTTCAGACTCCACATATAAGTTAAATCATATAGAATTTTTCTTTCTGTATTTGGCTTATTTCACATAGTATACTGCTCACCAGTTTCTCCTTTTTTTGACTAAATAATATATCATTGTATGCATATATTACATGTTGTTTATCCACTCATCTGCTAACAAACACTTAGGCTGTTTATATATCTTGTTATTGTGAATAATGCTGCAATGAACATGGAAGTGCAGATATCTCAAACCAGTGATTTCATATTCTTTCAATATATACCCCAAAATATGTGGCTGGATCACATGATAGTTGTATTTTGAATTTTTCGAGGAACCTCCATAGTTTTTTTCATAATAGCTATACCAATTTACATACCTACCAACAATACACAAAGGTTTCAATTTCTCCATAACCTGGCCAGCACCACTGTTATTTTGATTTGCATTTCCATGATGATTAGTGATGTTCAACACATTTGCATATATTGGTTTGCCATTTGTGTGTTTTCTTTGGGAAAATGTTTATTCAGGTTCATTGCCAATTTTTAATCAGGTTATTTTGTTTTGCTACTGAATTGTATGAATTATTCCTATATTTTGGATATTAACCCATTATTAGATACAAGATTTGCAAACATTTTCTCCCATCCATAGGTTGCTTTTTCACTGTTTCCTTTGTTGCGCAAAAGCTTTTAAGTTTGATGTAGTCCCATTTGTTTATTTTTGTTATTGTTGCCATAGCTTTTGGGGTCATATCTAAAGAAACATTGACAAAGCCAATGTCAAGGATATCTGCCTCTATGCTTTCCTCTAGGAGTTTTACAGTTTCAGGTTTTTATGTTTAAGTCTTTAATCCATTTTGAGTTGATTTTTGTATATAGTGTAAGGGCCTGATTTCATTCTTTTGCATGTGGATATCCAATTTTCCCAACATCATTTATTAAAAAGACTATCCTTCCCTCATTGTGTATTCTTAATGTCTTTGCCCAAAAATTACTTGACTGTACATACTTGGGTTTATTTCTGGGCTATTTTGTTGGCATTAGTCTGCAAATCAGTTTTTATGCCAGTACAATTATTCTGATTACTATAGTTTTGTACAACATTTTCAAATCAGGAAATGTAATGCCTACAACTTTGTTTTTCTTTCCTAAGACTGTTTTGACTATTCACAGTGTCTTGTAATTTCATAGGAATTTTAGAATTGATTTTTCTATTTCTGTGAAAAAGTTCCATTGGAATTTTGATAGAGATTTTGCTGAATCTGTATATAGCTTGAGTTATGTGCACATTTTAACAATATTAATTCTTTCAATCCATGAACACAGGATATCTTCCCATTTATTTGTGTGTTCTTCAAGGTTTTCGTCAATGTCTTCTATTTTCAATGGACAGATTTTTTTACCTCATTGGTTAAATTTATTCCCAAGTATTTTATTCTTTTTTTTACTGCCATAAATGGGATTGTTTAATCAATTTCCTTTTCACATAGATCATTATTGATGTAAAGAAATACAACTAATTTTTTGTATGTTGCTTTTGTATCCTACAACTTCACTGAATTCATTTATTTTTTCTAAGGGGTGTGTGTGTGTGTGTGTGTGTGTGTGTGTGTGTGTGTGTATTTGTGTGGTCTTTAGGGTTTTCTACACACAGAATCATGTTATCTGTGAAGAGCTAATCTTACTTCCTTTCTGATTTGGATGCCTTTTCTTTCTTTCTTCTTTTTTCCTTTTCCTTCTCTTTTCTCCTTCTCCTCCGTCTCCTTCTTCCTCTTTCTCTACCTCCTTCTTCTCTTTTTTTTCTTTCTCCTTTCTCTTCTTCTTCTTATTTTTTTCCTGATGGCTATTGTTAGTACTTCCAGTATTTTGTTAAATAAGTGGCAAGAGTGGGTATAATTAGAGGTGAAGATTTCAGGTTTTCCCCATTGGTTATTATGTTACCTATGGACTTTTAATAAATGGTGTTTATTGTGTTGAGGTTAAGCTCCTTCTATACCTATCTTGATGAGCATTTTTATCATGAATGGATGTTAAACTTGGTTAAATATTTTTGTGTATCTATTGAGATGATCATATGATTTTAATCTTTTATTTTGTTAACATTGTGTATCACATTGATTTATTTGCATATATTAAACCATATTTGCATCCCAGAGATAAATCCTACTTGGTCATAGCATATAATATTTTTCATGAGCTATTGCATTTAGTTTGCTAATATTTTATTGAAGACTTTTGCACTGATGTTCATTGGATATTGATCGATAGTGTTCTTGTGGTGGGTTTGCCTAGTTTTTGTATTAGGGTAATGCCAGTCCCTATCAAGTGAGTTTGGAAATATTCTCTCTAGTTCTACTTTTGGACAAGTTTAAGAAGTATTATCATTAATTTCTCTTTGCTATTGTTATTAATTCTTTAGGCAGAATTTATCCATGAAGACATGTGGTCCCGGACTTTCTCTTGTTTGAGAGGTTTTTGATTACTTCTTCAGTCTCCTTATTTGTTATAGGTCTGCACAGGCTTTCTATCTTTTTCTTGATTCAGTCTTGGTAGGCTGTATGTTTCTAGGAGACAAATACCTACTATTCTATTTCTTTTAGAATATCCAATTTGTTGGCATACAATTGTTCATAATGGTTTCTTATAATCCTTTTTATGTTGGAGGCAACCTTTGTAATGTCTTCCCTTTCATTTCTTATTTTATTTGAGTCTTCTCTTTTTTTCTTAACCTAGCTAGGAGTTTGTTAATTTTATCTTCAAAAAAACCAACTCTCAGTTTTGTTGACTTTTTCTATTGTTCTTCTGTTCTTTATTTAATTTCTCTTCTGATCTTTACTACTCCCTTCCTTCTGCTAACTTTAAATTTAGTTTGTTCTTCTTTCTGTAATTCCTTAAGTAGAAACTTAAATTGTTTGAGATTTTTTGTCTCCTTTTAATATAGGCATTTATCACTCTAAAATACCCTCTTATACCCCAAAAATAAAAAAATAAAATAAAGTACCCTCTTAGTACTGCTTTTGCTGCATTCCAAAAGTTTTGGTAAGTTGTGTTTTCATTTTCATTTGTCTTGAGACATTTTTTATATTATCTTTTGATTTTCTTCTTAACCCAAAAGCTGTTCAATAGTGTGTTCCTTAGTTCCTACCTCTGTGTGAATATTCCTATTTTCCTGCAGTTATTTTTTTTAAGATTTTCTTTATTTGACAGAGAGAGAGAAATCACAAGTAGGCAGAGAGTCAGTCAGAGAGAGAGGGGGAAGCAGGCTCCCCGCTGAGCAGAGAGCCTGATGTGGGGCTCAATCCCAAGACCCTGAGCTCATGACCCGAGCTGAAGGCAGAGGCTTAACCACTGAGCCACCCAGGTACCCCTTTTCTTGCTGTTATTGATTTCTAGTTTCATTCCATTGTGGATGGAAAAGTTATGATTTTGATTACCTTAAATGTGTTAAGACTTATTTTGCTACCTAACATGTTATCTATTCCTGAGAATGTTCTGTGTGCACTTGAAAAGAATGTGTTTTCTTTTGTTGTTTGGTAGAACATTCTGCATATTAGATTCATGTCGTCCATAGTGTTGTTCACGCCTACTGTTTCTTGATTTTTTTGTCTGAATGTACTATTACTAAAAGTGAGGTACTGGAATCTCCTACTATTATTGTATTGCTGTCAAGTTCTCCTTTCAGATCTGCCAATATTTACTTTATATATTTATGTACTGTAATGTTGGGTGCATGTATATTTATAGTTGTTGTATCTTCTGTTGAATTGAGCCTTTCATTATTATGTAATGATTTTCCTTATCTCTGGGAAAAAAATTTTAAAGATTTTATTTATTTATCTCACAGAGAGGGGGACAGCAAGAGAGGGAAGACAAGCAGGGAGAATGGGAGAGGGAGAAACATGCTCCCCACAGAGCAGGGCAGGGCTCAATCCCAGGACCCCTGGATCATGACCTAAGCCAAAGGCAGAGGCTTAACTACTGAGCCACTCAGGCGCCCCTCTAGAGAAATGTTTTGACTTAAAGTCTACTCTCATATAAATATAACCACTCCTGTTTTCATATAGTTAGAATTTGCATGGACTATCTTCTTCCATTCCCTTACTTTCATCTTATGTGTGTCCTTGAAACTACGAGTTTCTTGTAGACAACATACAGTTGGATCTTGTTGTTTATTCATTCAGCTACTCTATCTCTTTATTGGGGAGTTCATTCTATCTACATTTAAGTTATTAATAGGGAAGAACTTACTATTACCACTGTTTTTTACTATTTCCTGTTTGCTCTGTAATTCTTTGTTCCTCTTTTTCATTCTTGCTGCCTTTTTTTGTGTTTCTTTTGTTTTTAAATGATAGATTTTGATTCCTTTCTCTTTTTCTTTTGTGTTGTTTCTAAAAGTGTTTTCTTTGACGCTATCAAGAGGCTTAATAAAATATCTTATAGTAACATGTGTTAAGCTGTTAACTTCTCTTGCATACAAAGTTCTTAGTAACCTTGAACAAGAAATATGAAATTTTGTTTGGGGGCATTAATGACATTGACCCCAACACTCTTTACCTAAGATTCTCACTTGCTGCTACAACCTACATTATGCTTTCTCACTGAGTTGGATAAATTGTTGTTCTCTGCACTTTTTTTTTAAAGAATTTATTTATTTGGCAGAGAGAGATCACAAGTAGGCAGAGAGGCAGACAGAGAGAGAGAGAGAGAGAGAGGAGGAAGCAAGCTCCCTGCCGAGCAGAGAGCCTGATGCTGGACTCGATCTCAGGACCCTGAGATCATGACCTGAGCCAAAGGCAGAGGCTTAACCCACTGAGCCACCCAGGCGCCCATGTTCTCTGCACTTTTTAAAATAACTCGCGCCCATGTTCTCTGCACTTTTTAAAATAACTCACATAACCTCTTTGATAAAGCATGTCCCTTTTACCTAAGTTCCCTTTTATATGAAGCTTTTCAGTCCTGGATTGTAGCTCAAATTCTGTCACATGTTGAGACTCACTGGATATGTAACTGTTTCTGGTTCCAGAGCAGAATAAATTTTATGGGTGAACCCATAAAATAAATTAATTAGATATCAGTGGTATATAATATTTCTAATAACTCTAAAATATTATATGATAGTCTTACCTGGTTTCAGTCTCTCCATCTACCCGATGGAGCCCCATGTTCATCCTTCTTCTTACGTAGATCATTTACTATGCATATTTTCCATATGATTGCTATCCCATATATTTCTGTTATTGCCTTTTTTAATATATCTACATGCTTTAGTGTTTTGAAGACATTAGTGGTTTCAATTAACCAAATAACAAAATTGAAAATATTGGGTTTTGTAATTAAATATTCATTTTCTCAAAATTTTGCATTCTTAATTTCTAGGATATAAAAACTTCTTTGGATATTATTTTTACATTGCTCTAGACTACAGAATTAGAACCAACAAATGAAATTTAAAAGCAGTATATTTTTAGTCAAATAAAAGTAAACTTTTGACAATTAAACATGTAAAATGGGTAACTTATGAGGGAGGGAGTTTCTCATCACTGAATATGTTTAGGCAAAGACTGAGTGACTACGGAATAGATGGTGAAATAAAGATGATTCATTCATACTGTACAGAGTAATAATCAAGGACTGAAGTACTCTAAGTTCTCTTCAAATGGACATACTGAGAATCTGTTTCCTTAGGGTAATTCCAAAACTTACTTACCTTTCCTGAAATACACACCAACTAATGAAGGAGAGAGGCTTTCCAGTGGCATATTAGGCTTAATTGAAAGAAACTAATGTATATAAAAATTGATCATGGATGTTGATTATTGATAGTTAATAGTCATAAAATGATCATTATGATAATACACTGAGGTACCTTGGTATTCTGTCTTCGGAGTACATGCTGGAAATTATTCATATAAGGAAGACTTCCATAGAATAAGTCACTTGGATGTAAATCTCTTGGATATTTAAATAACTATATTTTATTAAACAGAGTCAAAGAGAGATATGTCCTACACAAAAATCTTTTTCTTAACAAATAATGATATACTGAGATTTCCTGATATAATACTATATTATATGAAAGTTACATTGTAGCTTTCAAAAATTAATAGCATGCATTGTCTACAGTGTGTTGTCAATTTGTGATGACCAACTAATAATATATTCAGGTAGGTTTTCAATAAGAAGCAATGTTAAAGGTATCATTCTGTTCCTAAAAATAAGCCAAACTCTTAAAATTTGACAGATAAAATGTACAAATATTATAGATTTGGGGGAACATCATATACTTTTTATTTTTACTATTAGTGGTGACTGTGAGGTGATCCACAAGAACTAGAAAAAAAAGGAAAATAAGAAAATAAGATAGTCCTTTGAAACATAATTCAGTAAAATCCACTAATACGTAAATAACCACCTTGGAAAATAAATAAGGGATTATGTGTAAATGGGTGATTCAGAAAAGTTTGGAGTTACCAAAGACTCCAATCAAGATGACCCAAAGAGGCAAGACAGGAATGCAGTTTTAATTAACTTAAATGGAAACATAATTAACTGAATTTTCTCTTGTTTGGAAACTTAATGAACTGTTCAGTACTCTATTTAAAGAGACTGGGTGAACAGAAGAGTTAGCTGAAACTACAGAATTGGTAAAGCCCAGAGAGCTGGACATGATAGTGCCTACCCAAATATTATCCAGGAAAGAAAGTTTTCTGTGATGCTCCTCTTGCTCTGATTCCATACTCATTCAGAAAAAAATTCAGTCTGACAATTTTTCCTATACTACAGGGAGAGACTACCTAGATCTGGGGAAATAAGCAATCCAGCCTTCTTGATGGTTTTATTTCTCAGAATAAATAGACATTCGGTTTTATAAATCCATTTTGCTAACTTGATTAGTTATTCCAAGCTTCCTCCCCACCTTCTTTCTACTCCCTCAAAAAGGAAACAACTATTCTTGGTGTGCTAAGACAATCAAATTTCTGATGGCCAACCTCTGGACCACAGTGAATTTATCAGGGCAAATAATAAGATGTGAGGCTTTTCAGCACTCAACAAGACTTCAGTTAGTATACTCTGGAAGGAAGTTAGAACGTTTAAATTGATCAGTATAGTCCTTATTTATAATCTTCTTACTGGCCTAGAATATTTTCCAATTATTCTAAAAAATAAGCTTCTCTGATTCCTCAATATAAAAAAAATGGCACTTTGCCAAATGAGTTACTGAATTCAGCTACTGATTCTATTATCTGTGTTTTCTGAAGCTTCCTTTAGAACTGAGGAAAAGAAAGGGTGACTTTAAAAAAAAACAAGGTCAGATTTATTTTGAAAATGGGAAATTGAGAAGAGGAAATTAACCTATTCCAAAACGTTAGGAATCCTCCATATTTTGTTCATCTCTTTTTTCTAACGGCTGATACTTAACATTAGAGGAGAGACAGAAACAGAAATTACTGACCAAGAGAGCAACTAACAGCACTACCTGCTAGCTTGACAACTCGCAAGAACAAGAAATTCATCAGACATATTTTCTCAGAGTGGTACTTTCAAATTGTCAGATCCTCCCAAAAGGTCCTGACTTTTACTGACAGTTGAAGTAATAAATATTTTCAGTGAGGACTCTGGTGGTAGAAGTGCTACTATATGGCCTTTATGTTGCAGGTCTTTGAAAATGTAATACAATACTATGTCACCTGTTTGGAATGGAGTTCGGCAACAAACCAAATTATCCATTTCAGAGCTGAGAACCAGAGGATAAAAAATGAATTACTTCACTCAGTGAAAATAGTCCATGCACTAAAAATCATGTATTTTACTCAAAGGGACACTCTCCAGTCCTCTATTAACAGCCCATGTCTATACAGTGCTAACAACCTCAGTGTGTGCTTTACCAATTTAAGTCTATATATTATGAAGGAAGGCATGTTGATCCAGGAAGTCACACTCTGCAAGAAGTAACAGATGATAGCACAGGAACAGATAGAATATAGAAGTGGCAGATGTAACCATCATTTTTCTCCTAAAAAAAATGCTCTTGTCTTAAGCCACTTATTACTGGAGCAAATATTAATGAGCATCTGCACATTTAATGAAGTCCAGAGGGAATCAGGACATTCTAGCATAGCGTAAGCTTGATGTTAATAATGATGGTCCTGAATCATTAGTAAAAGGCAGACTAAAAAGAAGAGTATGTTTACTCTATTTAAGGTGATGGAAAATTGAGTCATATATTATTAAAACATTTTTTAAATATTAAAAAATAATTTATAAAGCAATGCGGCCAACATACAAGGTAAATTCAGGTATCCAAAGAGTTAATTTTCAGAGAATTTCTAAATGGTTCAGATTTTATTGCAATGGTATCTAAGACTATTGGCAACCCCAGACTTCTAGACAAGAGGCTTTGAATTAAAGTAAATAGCCGTATCTATTTATACATCTAAATATATTTCTGGAAGTCAGATGTTGTATATCAGAGGTATGCAAATTAGAGTTCCATGGATCTTTTCAGAAATAGGATGGTAAAAGACATTTTCCTTGTTTTCTGTTTTATTTATTGGGCTTCCAAGTAAGAGTTTATTTGAAGAAAAAAAGGTCTAATGTATTTTTAAAAGTTTAGTGAGGTATAAATGACAAGGTATAAACTGGACACTTTGTAGTATACAATTTGATAAGTCCTGATATCTATACCCTCATGAAACCAATAACACAAGCAAAATAATGAGCATATCTACCACTCCGAACAATCTATGTAGTATTTACTAGCCCTCTTCCCCATCCCCCTCAAGCAAGTACTTTTATTCTGTCACTATTGATTAGTTTGCATTCTTTAAAATTTTTTATAAATGGAATCATAAGCCATGTACTTTTAGTTTTCTGGCTTCTGGCATGTCTCAAAATTATTTTGAGATTAATATTATGGTATGGATATGCATATGTGAGTGTGGGTATATACACATGTGTGTATGTGTATATATATATATATATATATATATACACAGAGAGAGAGAGAAAGAGAGTATAAGTTCATTTTATTAATGAGAAGTATTTTATTTTAAGATTATACCATAAGTTGTTTATCCATTCACCTTTTGAGGGACATTTGTTGTTTCCAATGTGAAGCTATTGTAAATAAAACTTCAATGAACATTTGTGTGCACGTCTATATGTAGACATATTCTTTCTTTCCTCTTGGGTAAATGCTTAGGACTGGAATAGCTCAATCATGATAAATGTATGCTTAACTTTTTAAGAAACTGCCAAATTGTTTTCCAAAGTGGTTGTGCCATTTTACATTTCCACCAATAATATGCAGAAGTCCCAGCTGATTTACAACCTCACCAATATTTGATACAGTTGGGCTTTTTAATTTTAGCCATTAAAATAGATGTGCAATGCTATCACATTGTGATTTTGACTGATGATGTTTAGCATATTTTTATGTGTTTATTAGCGTACTGTGTATATTCCTTAGTAAGGTATCTGTTCAAATATTTGGGCCACTTTTTATTGGGTTTTTTATTTTCTTATTAAGATCTCTGAGTTGTTTATAAACCGTGAATGAAAGTCCTTTATCAAATGTACTCTGGGCAAAGATTTTCTCCCTTTTGTGGCTCTTTTTCTGTTGAAAATATTACATTTTGATGAAGTATATTTTATTAACTTTTTTGTGCTGATAATGCTCTTGGTGTCATGACTAAAAAGTCTTTGCCTAACCCAGGAAATGTTTTCCCTATGTTTTTTTCTAGAGTTTTTTTTAAGATTTTATTTATTTGAGAGAGAGCACACAAGTGAGGGCGGGGGGGAGGGGCAGAGGGAGAGGGAGAAGCAGGCTCTCTGCTCAGCAGAAGACCGTTGCAGGGCTTGATCACAGGATCCAAAGGCAGACACTTAACTGAGTCACCAAGGTGCCCCACGAGAATTGTTTTCATTTTTAAAAACTGATTATTGACTTTTACTCTCTTTTAATTTTTATTTATTTTTACTTTTTAAATTTTTAATTCCAATGTAGTTCGCATACATTGTTATATTCATTTCAGGTGTACAATGCAGTGATTCACTAACTCTATATATTTCTCAGTGCTTATCAAAATAAGTGTACTCTCAATCCCCTTCACCTATTTCACCCATCCCCCCACCCACCTTCCCTCTGGTAACCATCTGCTTTTCTCTATAGTTAAAGTCTGTTTTTTGGTCTCTCTCTCTCTCTCTAGCTTTGTTCATTTGTTTTGTTTCTTAAATTCCACATGAGTGAAATAATATGGTATGTATCTTTCTCTGACATATTTCACTTAGCATTATACTCTCTAGATCCATCTATGCTATGGCAAATGACAAGATTTCATTCTTTTTTATGGCAGAATAATATTCCATTGCACATATATACAACCTCTTCTTTATCCATTCATCTATCACTTGGGCTGCTCCCATAATTTGACTATTATAAATAATGATGCAATAAACATAGGGGTGCATATATCCCTTTGAATAGGTATTTTTGTATTCTTTGGGTAAATACCCAGTAGTGAAATTACTGGATCATAGGATAATTCTATCTTTAATTTTTTGGGGGAACCTCTCTACTGTTTTCCGAGTGGCTGCAGCAGTTTGCATTCCACCAACAGTATAAGAGGCTTCCTTTTACTCCACATCCTCCTCACCAACACTTTTTGTTTTTTGAGTTTTTTTTTTTTATTTTAGCCATTCTGACAGGTGTGAGGTGATATCTCATTTTGGTTTTGATTTGCATTTCCCTGATGAAGAACAACGTTGAACATCTTTTCATGTATACTGACTTTTACTCTTGATATGCATTCTCCATAGAGAAAATTCTCATTAAAAGTTTTTCAATTTGCCTCATGAGCCCTGTCATTTGTAAACCCCACTCTAAACCCCCATTGTACCCATGTGTAAGACCCTATATAAAGTTGTCTACATTGTCTCTGACCACTATTCAGATGGACCTGAATATTGTCAGGAGTGTCCAAAATATATTAGAATGCATGAGAAAATTTTATCATATTAGAGAGTAATTGGAATATATATAAGTAACCCTTTGGTCATATATTTGGTTACCTAAAGGTTAGTTGATATTCCCTTGGTATTCAGAATTTATCAAGACATGAATTCTTTGGAGAGTTTATAAAGATGTGAATTATTAGGACCATCTTCAGATCTATTGAATGAGAATCTGGGAATTGGGCATGGGGGGGTGGTGAGCATGCTAAGTATCTCCATTTTAACCAAACTCCCCAGATAATTCTTTTGCATGCTAATGTCTGAGTACCACCTGTTTTACACTAGGCTCTGTCCCTAGCTCTCATATTTGATGCATAAAAAGTAAGACATAACCTCCCTCCTTAAAATAAATTCAATGTAATATTAATATATTTATGTATGTATTATTTGTACATATAAAGCTATCATGTAATACACTGTATAAATATAAAAGCAGAAATATGTACAAAGTACTGAGTAAAGACTCTGAAGAGAGAGTCATATATAAGTGGGGTCTTGAGAGATAAATAGGAATTTTATTGTACCAGGTAGTAACCTGAGATGGAAGGCATTGGGGGTCTAATGAATGAATAATTTTACCATGCAGTGGCACTGCAAAAGGTGAGATCATTTGAAAAAAAAAAACGAGGATAAATTTGAAGGAACAGGTAATAGGCCAATGTTTCTGAAATTGGAGCATGTGTCTCCTGAGGGCCTGTTAAAAATTTTTATTCCTGTGCTCTATTCCAGAACTGCAGAAGCACAATCTTAGGGATAACTTCAGATTACCATTGTCAACAAGTTCTTTTGGTGCTTCTAACATGCACCAGTATTTAAGAACCATTCATAAGGTTGTGTTGCCTTTACTTTTCCATTGATCTTTCCCATATAATGAATGAATACAAGGCAGTTATTTAAACATGCCAAAATCACCAGTGTTTATAAAAGCCATATCAGACAAAAACTGCCTTTATTCCCTCCCAAAATAACAGAGAGGAAAAAAATGGAAACACTACACCAATCCATATGTAGTCTGGTTAGATTTTGGCAGAAAACTTTCTACTTTATATGTAGATTAAGCACTATCAGCATGCTGGCCAAAGATTTTTAAGTTATTGTTAGAAAGCATAGTTTTTACCAAATGTAGTTTAAGCTATATTGATGATTATAGCACCGCATTCAAAATAGGGAAAAAAAAGTCCTTTCAAACAAAGATAGCCTTAAAATATGTTGGTTGTATTCTTCAATGCCTATTTTATACAACAGCCTAATTTCAATATATATAACACTCATTTTTATTTTTACTATAGAGTTTGAGCCTTTTGAATGCAATTTTCAAATATATTCCACTTAATTAAATTTAATACAAATGTAGATTTATATTCCTATATTTTCTGTGTCTGATCACTTTATAATATACACCTAAGTGCTTTTTAAAATAAGTTTACTTTATTTAAAATATTTGACATTTCATTCCTTTTGATAGAAATATTCAAAAACATGTCAATTAATAATTACATTCAAAATAATATGTGTATGTTTTCATTTCCTAGGGGGAAAAACTTTCTTTACTATGAGCCCCAAAGAACTCACATACCTTATAGGCTTTTAGCTCCCTAATAAACTGAAAAAGTCTATCTAAGAAAATCAAGACCACTATACTCTACTGCAGATTACATCTCATTAGACTTTAGACAAAAGAAAAAAAAGTGACTCAAGAAATCACTGTGAATGATGGGCTATTTTTATTAATTACAGATAGTAAGAGTCATTAATCAGGGACAATGGATAATCCATGACTTGAAGATGGAAACATACTTCACGTAATTATGGTTCATTCTTGCTCATCATCAAGATGAGTTAAATGTCTAATTAAGTAACTTACTAAAGCAAAATTCTCAATTTTCAGCCTGTGACAATTAACTAATACTTTATATTTGGCCTTTCCTAGAGTCTTCAAACTTATTTGTACATCAAATATTAATTAAATACTTTTTATTTTTCACACCACCTATAAGATTCTATTCCTAAATTTGATGAGGAGAGAAAACAGACAGCAACAGGTTAAGAATGCAAGAAAATGGAGGCAGCAAGTGTAGACTACTCTAAGAAGTTTGGCAGTGAAGAGAAGAATACTAGTACTAGTATATTACAGACATCCAATAAATCTTTGTGCAAGGATGAAAGGGAGGGAAGGAGGGAGCAAAGAGGGTACTTAAGAAGATAACCTGATGTTCCTCAAAAAATTAAAAATAGAGCTACCCTATGACCCAGCAATTGCACTACTAGGTATTTACCCCAAAGATGCAGATGTAGTGAAAAGAAGGGCCATATGCACCCCAATGTTCATAGCAGCAATGGCCACAAAGAGCAGAGATGAGGAAAGAGCAGAGATGCTCTTCAACAGATGAATGGATAAAGAAGATGTGGTCCATATATGCAATGGAATATTACTCAGCCATCGGAAAGGGTGAACACCCAACTTTTGCATCAACATGAATGGGAATGGAGCAGATTATGCTAAGTGAAATAAGTCAAGAGAAAGCCAATTATCATATGGTTTCACTTATTTGTGGAACATAAGGAATAGCATGGAGGACATTAGGAGAAGGAAGGGAAGAATGAAGGTGGGGAATGAGAAGGGCAGAGGAACCATGAGAGACCACAGACTCTGAGAAACAAATTGAGAGTTTTAAAGGGAGGGGTTGTGGGAATGGGTTAGCCCAGTGATGGGTGTATTGCATGGAGCACTGGGTGTTATATGGAAATAATGAATCTTGGAACACTACATCAAAAACTAATGATATTCTATATGGTGACTAACATAACATAATTAAAAATAGATAGATAGATGATAGATAATCTGGTGGATAAATGAGAAAGTTTCCTGAGTCTGAGGATCTTATTAAAACCAAAAAGTGATTTTACCAATTACCCAAAGCAAGTTCTTTGTTTGGCCAACAAGAAGCTAAAAGAGGATGTATAAGTCCTTGAAAATTATAAACAGTATACATTTAGAAGCAGAGTTCTTGTTCTATGAATAAATCATTAATCTATTTCTCATTCTAGGCTCTAAGAACAAGGGGCACAGGGCCTTTGCATGCTGCTTCCTCCCACTGGAATGTCATTTCCTTAGAGAAGTGTCTTCTAATCTCCCAGAGGAGGCCACAGTCTCTCCATGATAGTATCTCCACTCTAGTGCCAAATGCATTTCCTTCATGACTCATGTCTCAATTTGTAATTATATATTTATTTGTTTGTGGGATTATTAGCTTATCTGCCTCCTCTGTTTAACTACAAATTCTATGTGAGGATGTGACAGATCTGTCTGTGCTCATCAAAATGTCCTTGGTGCCTAGCACAGTGCCTGGCAAACAGCACGTACTCAACAAATACATGCTGAATAAAGGACCAAAAGAAAGCCTCTAAATGATGAAAGAACTTCTTAAACTCAGAGCCTTGCACTGGAAAAGTGCCCATGTTTTCTGTGTCCTCTACTTTAAGGCAAATGCAGATAAAGTGCAATCAAACCAAGATAACTATATCAGACTTTTACTGTCCAAGTGTCATCTGTAATTCTTGATGAACAAGTGAGACTCATCCAGAATGTAGGAATTCCTTTTTGCTTAATAGCATTTCCCAATAGCTTTCTAAATAAAGTTTTAATAATCATCCCCTTTAAATGTGCACCATAGCACCTCTACCCACAGAAGTTTCATGTAAAAGTAAGGAGAAAGTTAGGTTACTTATTTTTTTAAGTAGGCTCCACACCCCCATGTGGGGCCTGAACACACAATTCTGAGATGAAGAGTCACTTGTTCTACTGACTGAGCCAGCCAGGTGCCCCAATATCTTCCAAGGTGAAGATAAGAATTCTGAAGCCATGGAGATGACAGAGAGCACAGAAACCAAGTGTCTGAGATCAAATTCTAGCTTCATTTTCTATATTTGTAACCTTGACAAGTTATTTAACCTGAGACTCAGTTTCCTCATCTCTGAAAAATAGATACTAATATGGACACCAGTATTAGCTACTAATAGTTGTTTTGAAAATTAACTTAGTTAACATATATAAAGGATGTAGAACAGTGCCTGTCACACAGTAAGTGTTCAATAAATATTAGTTGTTTTTTTATTATTATTGCTCAATATATATCACCGGCCTTTTTCCAAAATTCAGTATTTACGATCCAGTGAACATACTGTCTAAGCCATAAGGTAATGCAGTCCACATTTGCCACTTTTATCCATTCAGTGGCTTCTCAATTAAAGGGATGTGAACTCACTATGCAAGACTTTTGCCTCTATCCCCATTCCAGTAAATTAAAGGAAAATAAAAACATCATAGATTAGTCTTTGTTCCCTCCTTCCCTACAACTCTCCCAGGCCTTCACCTCTCACTCACCTTCAGGGATATCTTCGAATCACTTCATCCATTTTTAAAGGGATTCTGTTCCTCTGTGTCTCCTGCAAGAACTGACAAGATAAGCTGACAAGTCTCAAGCAAATAAGCTTATAGGGGCCACCCACATAGATTTGTTTAGTTTGCAACCAACTCATACTATTTACCTACAAAAAATATCTTTGGTCTTACCCAGCTGTGTTTGAATCAGCTTAACTTCCAAGGAGGTTAAATTTTCAGATAAAAAGGAAACATCATTCTTTACAGATTATATTCAAAGAAATACCCACCTGCATGTCAGGGCCTGCAGAATGCCACTGTGTCTGAAAGGATGGCCTAAAGACACCTTTACATATTGAAAAGCAGGGGACACAAGGCTAAGCCCTGGTGATTTTGTTGATTAAATGTCTTAGGGACAGAAGGATAGTTGCTTCTGAACACTTCCAAATTTTTTGTTTAGATAAGTAATGATAATATAGGATATGACATGATGCATACCAAAAGAAAAGTATAAACAAATTGTTTTTGCCTTCATAACCCAGAGGAAACTGTAACCAGGGCTTCTAGCAGACTTTTATATCCCAATCCTAAAACACAAACTTTGGAGTTCAAAACATGCTTTCAATAGGAAGATTTACATTGTAGCTCTTTGGATTTCTGACATCAAAGGAGGTGTTTTCAGTGCAGAGACACACATCTTACTTTGTGAACAATTAATAGCTATGCGTCCTTAGCAAAAACTTTACCTCTGTGACACAGATATTCAACCTTACAAATGTTTTTGAGAAACTCAAATTAGATAAAATACAAAAATGATTTGAAAAAGTTTCAGGCCTTCTACTGCTGCCTGGTGTTATTACCATATAGACTGAATTCAAGAAAAATTTGCTTAAAATCTTTTAAAAAATTTGTTTAACTCATTATACTGAGTTAGTATATATGCTGTTAATTGATTTTATTACTTTTTTATTTTAAAAGGTCATGCATATCAACTTCTGTTCCTAGAAATATAACAGATTGGACATCTTTTAAAAATCCATTAAAACCTCCAAGAAATTCTGGATAAACTATAATAAGCATGCTATTAAATTCAGTTGATCCAATTATAAAGTTAAAAATATTCATGTATATGATCCTAAGAACAAGAGCAAATTTTAGAGCCAGGAAGGAAGGGCATGAGAAGAATTGGGGGAAGAAGAGAGATAGACACACACACACATACAAACACATACGTAGAAATCAAAGAGATAAGGCAATTATGAAATTGCGGCTGCTTAAAAGAGATTTACTAGTATTAAAAAATCCAAGCTTTTTGGCTTAATAGCCAATAGAGAAAGAATTTTGTATACTCTGGATAATGGGAATTGAGATACCACATAAAACTAGGAATCTAAAAGTTCCACACCTCAGTGAAATGGCAGACTGAAAAAAAAAATCCACCCACTAGCAAAGACAGAAAGCTAAAAAGAACTCTTATCTGTTCCAGTTTAGCCTTTGATGGAAAATATCTCCTCTGAGAATTCAAATACACAGGCCTATAACACAAGTTTGTGGCTAAATACACACTTCTTGCATGTTCCTTAAAATCCAAAGCTAAAAAAGTAACTTAACATGGCACATGGCCCTAAATTAGTAGCTCTCCGATGTGGCTAGCAGAAGCAAATGCCAGTTTCTGAGAAAGAATGAGCCTGCTGGTGGGTATTAAAGAGAGCACATATTGCATGGACCATTGGGTGTTATATGCAAACAATGAATCATGGAACACTACATCAAAAACTAATGATGTATTGTATGGTGACTAACATAACACAATTTTAAAAAAATGAATAAACCATGGACCTTCACCTAATGGATTTCTTCAGATAAATCCCCATGCATGTGACCACACAACCTCAAACTATAAGGCAGTCCAGTTAGCCACCACAGTTAGCAGATAAACAATAAAATTGAAAATTAGATCCTCAAGGATATGAAATACTGAAATTAATGGATACTGAATAGAAAATACAGAAAATGCATGTTAAGAAATTTAAAAATAGCAATAATCAAAACTTAGTCAAGGAAAATGACATTATTTTTAAAGGCCAGCTATATTTCAAAACCAAATAAAACATCTGGAAATGAAAAAAGTGAACTAAAATACTAAGCAACAGGATAGACACTAATAAAGGGCAGATCTGGGAATTATTAGATCTTAAAAATATTACCCAAAAATGCAGTTCAGAAAGACAAAGAGATGGAAAATATTAAAAGAGAGGTTTAGAAACATGGAAATCGAATGAGAATGTCCAATAGATATATGACAGGAGTCCCAGAAAAAGATTTCTGAGAATGGGGGAGAGACAACAGTCAAAAAATCATGACTGATGCCTTTGGGTCTAGGAAGCAGAATGAATCACAAGCAGGATACATTTTTCTAAGTCTACATCTGACATGTCATAGTGAAACTGCATAACACCCAACCAAAAAGATGTTATAAACAGCCAGAGAGTGAAGACAAAATATTTTATATCAATGACTATTAAACTGAGAGTAGACCTCACCAGAGTAGTAACAAAAAACATGACAGGTTAACAGTAACTTCAAAATACTGACAGGATAGAGCTTTTAACTTATGATCTGACATTCAGATTAGCTCATTCAAATTCACCTTTCTGAAAATCAAAAATGGAGAAAATTTACATAAATAGACCATGAAAAAGGAATTTTTTAAAAAATATATTCTTTTTAAGTAGGCTCCACGCCCAACATGAGGTGTGAACTCATGAGCCCAAGATCAAGAGCTGTATGCTTCACCAAATGAGGCAGCCAAGAACCTCCATGAAAAGGGAACTTTAGGGGTGCCTGGGTGGCTCAGTGGGTTAAAGCCTCTGCCTTCAGCTCAGGTCATGATCCCAGGGTCCTGGGATCAAGCCCCAA